>WEZZ01020467.1:0-11116 GCA_013400585.1 Chloropsis cyanopogon | reverse complement strand
CAGAAAAATTGTTATCTTTCACACTGATAGCACTCAATGCTTCTCAGTTAAGGAAGGCGCATCCAACCCTAACACTGGACTTGTTTTAAATAGGGGGAGAGAAAAAGAGGCAACATTAAAATACTTATCTTAAACAAGAGTCAATTTATTAAACATCTATGAAGTTTCTTCAAATAAAGTTATATGGAATATTTTCATCTTTTATTAACTTTTCTCCATGCATCCAAATAAAGGACGAAAAAATTATGCTGCCAAACACAGCACAAGTAATCTTAATGTATAACTAAACTGTTCTTAATTAAATGTGTATCAATTCTGTATTATAGTAAGAAACTTAAGACTACACAATACATAACAATCACATAGGTTCTACATACCCCAGATTATTTCACAGTAAAAAAATCTGCAAGTATCTGCACTTAAAAGGTGCATAAAGTTTACATTCTTCAATGTAGAATTTGAAAGCAACACAGGATAATGGGAGATACCTAATGTAATAAATAGCAAGCAGAAGTGTGACTTCATTTTCTGCAGCAAGCCCAGAAGACAGTAGCAGTAGCTCATTTGCTAAGCAACACAGATTAAGCTGGTTTTTCCAATAGCTCCCCCAATTAGTACAGAGTTCAGCTCAAGGTCTCTGTCCTCATTTCCATGACCATCAATGGGACTAAACCTAGTTACCAGCAGACTAGCTTTCCTTTTTTCTAATTATGATGTTCTGAAATAGCTATAATACCAAATTAAGAATAAAGCCTGTCAGTAAAAAGAGCATTTCCCAAAGTAGGTATAGTTTTTTTTTTAAATACAAAAGAACAAAAAATATCTATTATGAAGAATATTTTTGTAGGATAGAATAAAAATGTACAACTGACAGTCTCTGCTATGTAAATCCAGCAATTCAAATATAACTTCTTTAATGAACTGCTGTAATTTCAACTCTAATATGTGATCTGAGAGATTCAAATACACAACAAAGGAAACAGAGTAAATTAGGGAAATTTATCAATCAGCCAAGTATATCTTACTTGAGCTATCATTACAGTTTATTGAGAAAAATCTTTCCCTATACATTTCAGTCTAAAAAGAAAAATTCAAACCATTAAAATACTATGTAGGCACAATGATATAACAAATAATACCAGCATGCATATCTTGCACACTAGATAACAGAGGCATAACATCCATGTTAAGACAGAATACACAGGCTACCTGTTGATATATGAGTTCAACAAGTTCTTGCAAATTTTCATCCATAGTGCCCCAGCCATTCACTGTTTCAGCAAAGTGCTCTATTTCAGTTTCAAAACAACCTGGTTGCTCGGCGAGGTGATTTAGAAAGTCTTGTACATATTCTGCCAAAGTCAGATAGCCATCATATTCGTCTTCAAAGGAAGAATCCTATAGCAGTGAAAGAATATACCAGCTATTTAAAAGAAACCTTAAATAGTCACTATCTCCAGAAGTAACCATATAGCCCCTTAGTCTTGAGTAACTCCTAATGCTCTGCATACTTGATAGTGATCTTTATTACATATTTCACTTAAACATTTTTAGTAAATATAGACCTCTGCATCAAAAAGCTCTAATAGTCAAGAACTAGGTGACATGTTTTTATAGAGATTAAGGTCTCCCAGCAAAACACATCAAAAGACAGATTTATAAGAAATTAGTTTGCCAAGTTGACTGTAAGATTAACTAACAAACTAATACATAAGTATACCTGCTAAGAATAAAATTACCAAACCGAGGCTCAACACCCTTTCTTGATGCACACACAAACTGTGCTACAGCTGTATGAACTGTAGAAGAAAAAATAATTTTGAATTGTAAACAAAATATTTTGAGCTTACCTAGAGTACAGAATTGCTCCAAAATATGCAGAAGGGGGAGAAATTACAGAAATACAATACAGTGTAATGTTCCCATGTATAAAATACAGGCAGGAAATAATGCATACTTTATCAATGTTTATGCTCCTGCTGATGGAACAGAAAGCCGCCCTACTGGGTTTGTGCAGCCGGGTTTTGGTAGCAGGGGGAACTGCAGAGGTAGCTTCTGTGAGAAGCTGCTGGAAGCTTCCCCCATGTCTGGCAGAGCCAATGCCAGCCAGCTCCAAGATGGACTTGCCACTGGCCAAGCCTGGGTCAACCAGAGATGGCAGTGATGCCTCAGGGCATAGTTAAGAAGAAAAAAAAGTTATTGCGCAGGTGTAATTGGGGCCAGAGGAGAGTGAAGTGAGAATATGTGAGAAGAACAACTCTGCAGACACCAATATCAGTGCAGAAGGAGGGGCAGGAGGTGCTCCAGGCACTGGAGCTGAGATTCCCCTGCAGCTCGTGGTGAAGACCATGGTGAAGCAGCTGCGTTCCTGCAGCCCAGGGAGGGCCACAGGGATACAGAGATCCACCTACAGCTTCTCAAAGAGCCCATGCTGGAGCAGGGGATGCCTGGGAGGAGGCTGTGACCCCATGAGATGCCTGTGCTGGAGCAGGGTCCTGGCAGGGACCTACAGACCCATGGAGAGAGGAGCCCACACTGGAGTAGGTTTCCTGGTAGGACTTGTAACCCCAAACCCACGCTGGAGCAGGCTGTGCCTGAAGGACTGACCCTGTGTAAGAGTGACTCACAGTGGAGCAGTCTGGGGACAGCTGTTGCCTATGGGTGGATTCACACTGGAGAAGTTCATGGAGAACTGTCTCCCATGGGAGGGACTCCATGCTGGAGCAAGGGAAAGACTGACTCTTCTCCCAGAACAGTGGCAAGAACAATGAGCAATGAACTGACCATAACCCCCATTCCAGTCTCCCTGTGCTGATGGGGGTGGAGAAGGTAGAGCTGGAAAAGAGAGGGAAGGTGTTTTTAAGGTCTTATTTTACTTCTCATTATCCTGCTCTGATTTTGTTAGTAATAAATTCAATTAATAACTCTAATTCAAGCCTGTTTTGCTCATGGACAGTATTTGGTGAGTGATCTCCTCCTGGTCCTTTCCTCAACTCATGAACATTTGTTATATTTTCTCTCCCCTGTCCAGCTGCAGAGGGGAGGGAGAGAGAGGCTTTGGTGGGTGCCTGGCATTCAACCAGGGGCAACCCGCTAATGTTGTCCATTCAAAAATTAATGTATGTAAGTCTCTAAAGTCAGTGCTGTCCTAGATAATTACAATGCTAGTATATGAGAGGAATAGCATAGGAAGCAACATACTTTGTGATGTAACTAGTAATAACACAGTACCAATAATTCACCTTTTCATACTGTACAAAAGATGGTGAAAAGTATCTCATGAAATCTCAGAAGAGCAAGCAGGAACCTGAAGAGGGAACTGCTAAAGAGCTGACATAATTAGTGATTCAAGACATAAGGGTAACATACAAGATATCAGAATTCTCAACTGATCTATTTAATGTGAAAAAGATTTAAATACATCTACTGTAATGAAAAATCAAGCTAAAAATGATAACCACTTTTTCTTTACTTAGTGAACATAAATACACTGATAAGGTTTATAATTACATTCTCTCCACCATCTCTCCCTTAATGAGGGGCTATCCTTTACTTTCTGTCTTCAAAATGCCTCATTCTCTTCTCTACTGCAAAGCAACATGGATCTGTGAAAGATAAAAGCTCTGGATACGAACTGTGGAGAAAGACAGATACACATTGCTGAAAATCAAGTATTGGCATTAATTTCACAACATGTAAAGAATGTGTGGGGAAAAATTCAGATTTTCCAAACGTCTTTAAAGACGCGTGTTGTAAGAGTATACAACTTAAGCTGATGAGGGACACATCAATATAACAGAAGAAAAACTAGAAAGGTTTAATATGATGTTTAATTAAGAATATTTGCCCAGTGAATAATACTGAAGGCAAAGTTAATGTGGCCCAGCAGAAATAGGAAAAAAAATACGGATTTAAGGAAATGGTGGCAAATCATTATTACTCATAAGGATAAAGCCTTCAACAACCTGATCCACATTGATTTTGCTCTGAGTTGGGATCGGACCAGAGGAACTTCAGAGGTCCTTTCCAACCTAAATTAGTCTATGATTCTAATGGTTTAGAGCTTATGAAGCCAAAGAATAAAAGCTACCAAGCATCTAACTTGCCAAACGTTCTATTTCTCTAAAGGAAATCAAATTTTACTTGGCAATTTCAAATAGCTCAGTAAAAGTTTTGTGCACTTAACTATTTTGGTCCACAGAACTATGACATTATTGTGCAACAACTGCAGCTTAGTCACATACAGCACAACTAGTATCTCCTCAAACAACCTGTTTGAAAACTCTCCAGCCAAGTTGCAGGGGATGCAGCTGCTGTAGCTAATAAAAGAAGCTGCTCTTTCTGAAAGCCATCAGATTGTTATGAGATCCTCATTTAGTAGAGAGGAAGGCATATTGCTCTCATCCTCACCTGATAAAAATTCACTCTTGGAGGAAACATCCTTGTTCTGCAAGGGACTCCAATCCCATTTGGTATACTGGTGTCCTTGTATTCATACTCCTCTTCCCATTTTGTAATTAAAAGGCTAACCACAGAGGCTAAACTCAGCCCCACATTCATCTACCTCTACTAATTATGCAACTTCAAAGGCAGTCTAGGTTTTAGTAATTATGCCAGGGAACAGCACAAATGGGAGAGAAAAAAAATAATTCAAACTTTATTATATGTGATATATTGCTAAATTAGGAGCACTCAATACTTAAAATCTAATTAGATTTTAGTCCAGTAACTTCTAGACATAAACCCCTCATGTTTCTCACTGGCAGATTTTAAGCTTTAACAAAGAAGACAGAACCACGTACTGCATCAACTAAGTTTTGGGTTTTTATCTTCAGATTATACCTACTCAGCAAGTATACAACAGTTCATGCAAAATTAGGTATAAAGACTGTTACAGGTACAAACCTCATAAGACATGAACAGGTGATTTAATTGGCACCTTAATGTTTGACTAAAAGTATAAACCCCACTAGTGAGGCTGCTTAACCTCCTTTTGGAAATTAGTTGAAGAAAAAAAAAACGGAGGCGGAGGGGAAATTCCACCTAAGATAATACAAATATCACTCCTAAAACTATTAATTGAGATCATTATGACCTTCTGATAGAGTAACAGTCATATTATTCTCATATATCCATGTCAGAGAAAAAGTCTGACATTTCCTACTGGCAATCCAAACCTAAATCTAGTCACCAGTTCTACTGCAGATATCCACAACTTCCAATGGGATGGACAGCTGTATGCAAACAGAATCCCACAGAGATCTTTCCCCCCCAAAGTCCTGGTAAAGTTTTTCTGAAAAATCTAGTATGCCTTGGATGCTGTAGCCCTTAAAGTATCTTCACAGGTAGCTGATAATTTTGAGTATCAGAACTAACTGGAGATTAAATAATCTAACAGTCAAATGTTATATGGACACACATAGTAATTACAATAATGTACAATCAAACAAGGAATCAACCAACACATTATTTCTAAAACAATAAATGTTTAATAAATAGCAAAAAACAACGTTAATTTTCAGATCTAAAAATTTCAGGGAACATTATAAATGAAAGCTAAGAATTACTTGTAAGAAAAACTGAATTTTGTCAAAACTGCTTTGTTTCAAATTTTAAAACCCATGGTGAAAATCTGTGTAATAGTAAAGTGTGCTAAATTCCTTATTTTTATTGTAGGTGGATCCAGTTTACAAAATTAATTCAGCTATCAAAGTTAAAAAAAAATAATCAAAAAAAACCCCAACAACAAAAGCAAACAAACAAAAAAATTCCCAAACTTGGTAATAATGAAGGACTAACAAGTCTGGAACATCACTATTCAATCCCTACTATACTCTGATTAGATTAGGGTTCCTACAACATACTTCCAAATAAATGTTCTAGGTTTTGCTACCATTTTAAGAGTTATTTTCCTTAACAGATGAGTCACTTGTAATCATAGCATATTCCAACAACATGCCTGTGTGTTTTTGCAAAACAGCTGAAAAGCAACATTGCTGGACTCAAAACTTTGTAATTATATATATACGCACTCATGCCATCCCAAATGGCATTTTTTCTTTATTCATAAAAACCATGTAACATGTACTGGGGCAAAGTAGTATTTTTTCCTCCTAGATTATCCATTCACAGAAGCATGTTTGTACTGGCATTTGTCAATGGTTGTATATGATTATGGGCTTTTATTACTCAGGACAGTGATTTTATTCAGTAAGCTGGCAAAGCTGGTAACATCTAGATAACATCGATTTCACTGGTGAGAAAAAAACCCTTCAAAATTCCAAACCACCATGTTTAGCATTCAAATCAAGTATTTTTCCCTAAGTTATTCAAAATATATTTGTTTCAGTATAATTGTTTATTATAATTTGATTGTATTTGTAAAAGCAATAGTTCCCACCTACTTATACCAGTACCAGTTTATCTACCTGCATAACAAAAAGATATGCCAAGAATTCACATAGATCTTCCCTAGAGTAGAATTACTGTAGCAACAATATGGAAGACATGGAGAGTAGAAAATAAGTACCGACTTTTATTATGTGGTAAATGTACAATATGGATCGGAGATTACCCTTAGCCTGGCTGCAAATATATTTCATATTAGGTATGCTGCTAGGAATTAGCCCAAACCTACTTTTTTGCCCTCTGGTGATATGATATACCTGAAGGAATTAAAAGATACATGATGGTACATAAAGTTAGGCAGTCATGGCAAATCATACCCATGTCATAGTAAATTAAGGTAAAGGCTATGCTTAGAAAAGCTAAAGTTTTCTCCCACACTTGCTTTAAAAAACCATGTAATCTGAATAAAACTGCAGCTAAGTTTTTAATGAAAATGCAGTGCAGATGTAACTATAACAGAGGTAGTTGTGAAAAAGACAGCTTACACTGATGTTGGGTGTAATCAATAAGGAATGTACTTATCTGGAGCAAACTTCAAGCAAAATACTAAAGGCTCTCACAGTATAACATTCACTTATCACAACATTCTGACTGTGTCTCTGGAGGTTATCATCCAAATTTTTGAAATCTCTTCAGCAAATGCAGCATTCAAGTTATCTGATACACAAGAGCACAAAAAACATTGTTAAACTGAATTGGCATATACTAAGAGAAGACTAACACTCACTGCAATGTTCTGGTTATATCCTGATGGATAAAACTCAGGTGCTTTAACAGACAACTTTGATGTTACCACAGGAGCCACAGCCAGCTGAGATTCAGCCATTTCCGGTCCAGAATCAGGAACTGAAACTTTTTCTTGTGATCCAGATGGAATTCTTGCCTGTTGCAGATGTTCTGAAAAGTTTTTGATAAATGGTTTTTGTTAATGGTTTTTCTTAGAAACCACTAATTTAGTATGTATTCACACAGAGTACACAAAAACAAATACATCACTTTTTTGACTTTAAACATACTTTTACTTATACTATAAATATACTTTCCTCCAAGATCAGGAGGAATGCATCCCAATAAAGAGGAAGTCAGGCAAAATTGCCAGAAAACACCTGCATGGATGAACAAGGAGTTCCTGGACAAACTCAAACACAAAAAGGAAGCCTACACAGGGTAGAAGGGACAGGTAGCCTGAGAGGAAGACAGATTGTCCGAGCAGCCAGGGATCAGGTTAGGAGAGCAAAAGCTCTGAGAGAATTAAAACTGGCCAGGGACATCAAGGGCAGCAAGAAAAGCTTCTATAGGTATGTCCTACCTGACAAATTTGGTGGCCTTCTACGATGGAGTTGCAGCAGTGGTGGATGAGGGAAGAGCAGTTACTATCATCTACCTGGACTTGTGCAAAGCATTTGACTGTCCCACACAAAATCCGTCTCTAAACTGCAGAGACATAGATTTGACAGATGGACCACTCGGTGGATAAAGAACTGGCTGGATGGTCACACTCAAAGAGTTGTGGTCAACAGCTCAATGTCTAAGTGGAGACCGGTGACAAGTGATCTTCCCTAGGGGTCAGTACTGGGACCAGTGCTGTTTAACATCTTTGTTGGTGATATGGACAGTGGGATCAAGGGCACCCTCAGTAAGTTCATTGATGACACAGAGCTGTGTGGTGCAGTCAACACGCTGGAGGGAAGGGATGCCATACAGAGGGACCTGGAGAGGCATGAGAGATGGGCTTGTGGGAACCTCATGAAGGTCAACAAGGCCAAGTGCAAGGTCCTGCACCTGGGTTGGGGCAATCCCAAGCACAAGTACAGGCTGGGCAGAGAATGGGTCGAGAGCAGCCCTGGGGAGAAAGACTTGGGGGTGTTGGTTGA
Organism: Chloropsis cyanopogon; assembly: GCA_013400585.1. Lineage (NCBI taxonomy): Eukaryota > Metazoa > Chordata > Aves > Passeriformes > Irenidae > Chloropsis > Chloropsis cyanopogon. Next base: position 2,834 of record WEZZ01020467.1, on the reverse strand, counting down.
CAAGAATCTCAACATGAGCTGGTAATGTGCACTTTCAGCCCAGAAAGCCAACGCTGTCCTGGGCTATATCAAAAAAGGCATGACTAGCAGGGCAAGGGAGGTGATTCTGCCCCTCTATGCTGCTCTTGTGAGACAATACCTGGAGTACTGCATCCAGTTCTGAGGCCTCCAACACAACAAAGATGTGGACCTGCTGGAGCAAGTCCAGAGGAGGGCCATGAAGATGATCAGAGGGCAGAAGCACCTCTGCTATGGAGGCAGGTTGAGAGAGTTGGGATCGTTCAGTCTGAAGAATAGAAGGCTCTGGGGAGACCTTAGGGTGGCCTTTTAGTACCTGGTGGGGGCCTACAAAAAAGCCAGAGGGGGAGTTTTTACAAGGTCATGGAGTGATAAGGAAGAATGGCTTCAAACTGAAAGAGTAGGTTTAGATTGGATATTAGGAAGAAATTCTTCCCTGTGAGGGTGGTGAGGCCCTGGAACAGGTTGCCCAGAAAAGCTGTGGCTGCTCCATCCCTGTAAGTGTTCAAGGCCAGGTTGGATGGGGCTTGGAGCAACCTGGTCTAGTGGAAGGTGTCCTGGCCCGCGGCAGGAGGGTAGAACTAAATGGTCTTTAAGGTCCCTTCCAACCCAAACCATTTTATCATCCTATACTTCAAATATATATATTGAATATGGATAAAGCTTTCACTTCAGCAAACTCTAGGCACCTTTCTACATGACAGAAATTGAACACAATCGATGTTCATGCGAAGATGACCAAAAAAAGGGTGAAAGAGAGCCCTCTTTTTCCCCATGAAAACATGTTTTCTAAGAGCTAACCTGAGAAACTAGTAAATTTTCTTATGATATTCTTGCTGCTTTTGGGTTTTTCTCATAGATTTTATATGTAAAGGCAAGACTCTAAAGGTCAATAAATGGAAGAAATCACAATTTTTAACATAATTCTTAAAGACATTTAATATCATTTTTGCACACAATTTTAAAAAATAATCCAATAAAATGGTGTTTTTTAAACCACATTTTCCAAATCCATGTTTATAAATTAGCTCCTAAATTTACTGAAAACATAATCTGGATCTACCTGCAAAAGCTAACCAACAAATAACGCTTTATGTTACTGTTGGGTTGGGTTTATTTTTTTGTCAAACCTTAAGTCCAGAGTTAGAGAATTCTTCTGTAAGGGGAAGAATGAGAACATCTGCAGCCAGATGAACAAATGGCTAAAACACATATATACAGATGTGTGGGCACAGAAAGGGAGGGAGGGACAGACAGAAACGTTGCAAGGAGGCTACAACGGTACATCATACCTTTACTTGGGCATAGGTCCGTAGCCCAGAAACATGACTGCTCATCTAAGGAAAAGTGCAGTTGCCAGGCTCCCTACGCACCTCATCTCCATGCGGTGGCCTCTAAGCCCCTAGGTGCGTGGGGTGGGAGAAAGCACGTGTCCCCGTGGCTAAGCCGAAGGGAGGTGTGTGGGGGAAGCCCCAGGGCTCCACTCTCAGTGGGACGGCGACGAGAATGGGGGTGGGGGGTGCCGGAGCAGCAAGCGAAGCAGGAGCTGTGCACTGTGCACAAAGAAGGGTAGTACAGCGGACTTAAGGGGGGCACTCCTCGATACCTTCGGCACCGGGGGCCTCTGGAAGGGCGGGGAAGGGGCCACTGCACGGCTGCCAGTACCTGCGTTTCCGGTGCTCAGCGGCGCTGTCTTCGGAGGTCGCAACGGTGCCTGCTGCAGCAAGAAGCCGCCCGTTTTATGCTGCTTTTCGGCTGAGACTGTACTGTGGGAACCACTACCCCCAAGACAGGCCCCACCACCGCTCTCCGACGCGTCCGCGCCGCTGAGAGCAGCACCACCTCGACCCCGGCCAGCACCTGGAGCTCGGTCGAAACTATCCGACATACTCGGGTCGGGGTGGCTCAGGCGCTCATGGGAAGGAGCCAGCGACTCAATCTCGCTTCTCCGCGGCCCGAGCACTTCACTTTCAGTTTCACCCCCACACACACCGCCACGATGGTCGCAACCCAGGCCGGCTCACAGCGCCCCCTCGCGACCTCTCAACACCCGTCGCCATAGCAACCTCGGTGGCACTGAGGCCTAGCACCACCCGCCGCCGGGAGGGGGAGGAGCACGGCTCGCCGGGCGCCCGAGACTCCGGCCCGCCAGGCGCCATAGTCACCCGCAGGTTTGGGTCAGGCGTGGTATTTGTGAGGGTTGTCCCCATCAGCTCGGCTGCTCGGGGTTAAAGGCTCTCGCCTGGATGTCAGGCTGTGTAGCCAACCTCACCTGTTCAGAATTGATGAGTCAGCTCGCCCCTCTTCTCCCCCAACACGGGCTCGACTTCCAACAACAAACAAGTTTGTGGTTTGTGTCAGCAGCTGGTTCTGAGGCCTCGAGATGTATTTGAGTCACAGCTCCCTCAAAAATCACGAAAGATCGGAAATGGCATTTTCAAAAAGACAATATTCTCTTGTAATTGTTTCCTACAGGAACTAATAGCATACTGTGACCGTAACAGGACCAAGATTGCAGCTAGACATGCTAGGAAACCTGTAGCTACAGGTGTCTGCTTTTAAAAGCATCATACCACACTGTGCATATGCAGTTTTTCACAAGAAAGGGGTTTGTGTGGAAAAGTTGTAGGCAAGATTGTAAATTTAAGCCAACAAAGTTAACACACCAACTTTTATATATGTCGGAGCATCTGGTTCCTCTTTTGGGAAGCAACCTGTTAAGTAAATTGGAGGCTCAGATTGTATTTTAAGATGGAGAAGTACAATTATTCGTACCCAAGACTAAAGCCATTGAGGCAAGGACTTTTATGTTGCAG
>WEZZ01020465.1:248372-264018 GCA_013400585.1 Chloropsis cyanopogon | reverse complement strand
TCTTTTCCCCTCCCTTTTCTTCTCCCGCCCTTTGCCCCCCTTGTTTCCCCCCTTTCCTCTCCTTTTTTTCCCCTCCGTCTTTTCCCCCGCCCCAGCGTTCCCATGTGATCCAGGGTCCTTTGCAAATGGGGTTGGAAGCGGGCGCTGTGGGGTTCTCCGTGACTTCAGCAGCAGCTGCCTGGGAATCTTCTCCCCATTCCCCTTTGGGCTGGAGCTTTTTGCCTCTTTCCAGCAAGTTTTGCCTCTGGAAAGGGAGGTATTCCTGAGAAATCGACAGTGCTCAAATGGAATTAGAGGGGTAGTTGTGAAATAACACGAGAAGTAGTTAAAAATCATTTTATTGGGTAAAAAAAGTGGCATTTTGGTATCACTGATTGTTTATAAAGCATTGGGTGAGGCATCACTTAATTGCCAGGACATGGAAAGAAATTCCTCAGATTCCAATAGGAACAGGGTTAGACTCAACAGGTTCCTCAGAGCACCTTCAAATCCATAGAAATCTGGTTTGTTCTGGGGTTAGACGTTTGGGAAAACACCACAAAACTTCTGCTCTTTTACAAGCTTTGGAGCAGCTTCAGACATTCCCGAGAAATAGGGCCTGATGGAAGGTTGGAAATGGGCCTTCCAAAATGTGCAGGCTGTGAGTCCATTTGGAAGAACTCCTATCATTTTTTGGGATTTTCAGTGTGTGAGTACAATTATCCATCATATAGGAGCTTGGAATTTTATGTGGAAAGCATTTTCAGGCGGGTTTTTAGGACTGCGGTTAACTCTTGCTTAATCTTGCCTTCCTTTTATTGTTTCCTGGTGAGGCCAGGGATCATTCCTTAACTCCAGGTGCCTTAACTTGGATCCAGCTCTGTTTGCTTCATCCCTAGTCCAGCTTCTGACAGTCCAAAAGGTTTCATGGAAAATTGGGGTTGGGATTTAAGCTCAGATTCACTTCATGGTTTTCTTGAGGAGTTGGAGATTGGTCCAAGGTTGGATTAAATGATCTCGGAACTCTTTCCAACCCCAAGCCACCGCAAACCTGCGGAATTCCGCTGGCTGACATGGGATCTTGTTAGCAGGGAGAAGAAAGATGGAAAGCAATCCCGTTCTGCTGGAATCCAAGTCCTCCCCCATCAACCTGCTGAACGAGATGCAGCAGCTGCGGCTGCTGGGCCACCTGTGCGACGTCACGGTCAGCGTGGAGTACCAGGGCGTCCGCGCCGAGTTCCCGGCGCACAAGGCCGTGCTGGCCGCCACCAGCAAGTTCTTCAAGGAGGTTTTCCTCAACGAGAAACCCATGGATGGCTTCCACAGCAACGTGTTCCTCCATGAGGTGCAGGTGGCGGATTTCGCCTCCTTCCTGGACTTCGTGTACACGGCGCGCGTGGAGGTGGAGGAGGACAGGGTGCAGCGCATGCTGGACATCGCTGAGAAGCTCAAGTGCCTGGACCTCTCTGAGACCTGCTTCCAGCTGAAGAAGCAGATGCTGGAATCCGTGCTGCTGGAGCTGCAGAACTTCTCGGAGTCGCAGAATTCTGAGGAGGAAAGCCCTGCCCGCCCTAACATTGGGCACATGGCAGAGGCTGAGCAGGACCCTCCAGATTCTTCCATAGCCATGCCTGGCTGTGGAGCATCTCCTGAGGGGCTGGATGCCAAATCCGAGGAGAAGATGGACAAAAAGAAGGAAGCGCTGAAGGCACCTTACGCCAAGATCCGCAGGGCAAGTGGGCGGCTGGCCGGCAGGAAAGTATTTGTGGAGATCCCGAAGAAAAAATACACCCAGAGGCTGCGGGAGCAGCAGCAGAACGCCGAGGAGGAAAAGCAGCCCAAGGACGAGGATGGAGAGCAGGAGCAGGAGGAGAACTCCGGCAAACCTGAGGGGACCTCCCAGGAGAACCTCCCCACAGGCGAGAAGGACAAAAAAAAGCGTGGCGGCGCCTTCAAGTGCGCCACGTGCCAGAAGGAGTTCCTGTACGAGAAGAGCTTCCTGAAGCACATCCAGCAGAGCCACGGGATCTTCTCGTCGCTGGAGTTCCGCTGCGAGACGTGCGCGCAGACCTTCGCCAACCGCTGCAACCTGCGCAGCCACCAGCGGCACGTGCACAGCAGCGAGCGCCGCTTCCCCTGCGAGCTCTGCGCCAAGCGCTTCAAGAGGAAGAAGGACGTCAAGAGGCACATCCTGCAGGTGCACGAGGGCGGCGGGGAGCGCCACCAGTGCCACCAGTGCGGCAAGGGGCTCAGCTCCAGGACGGCCCTGCGGCTCCACGAGAGGACGCACACGGGACACAAGCCCTACGGCTGCCCCCAGTGCGAGGCCAAGTTCTCCCAGCCTTCGGCGCTGAAAACCCACATGAGGTAGGATCAGCTTTGCCTGGGCTCGAGGTGCAGCCCTTAGGGCCTGCTAAATCCCTGTTTTCTCTTCATACAGGGTGCAGCCTTCAGAGCCTCCCAAATCCCTGTTTTCTCTCTCAGGGCCTCCCAAATCCCTGTTTTCATATTGGGTGGAGCTCTCTGAGCGTCCCAAATCCCGATTTTCGTATTGGGTGCAGCCCTCAATGCCTCCCAAATCCTGGTTTTCATATGGTGTGCAGCCCTCAGAGCCTCCCAAATCCCTGTTTTCTCTTTCAGGGCCTCCCAAATCCCTGTTTTCTCTTTCAGGGCCTCCCAAATCCCTGTTTTCTCTCTCAGGGCCTCCCAAATCCCTGTTTTCCCCTCATATCCCGCATGGGCCAAGGCTGTGCTGCGGAGAAATCCAGGTGGGATTCCTCCAGCACGTCCTTAGACTCAATACAAAGGCAAGTGTGGAAATATTTGGGAAAACACTGGATCTGGGAATAGGAGGAAGTGGCACATCACCAGTGTCACCCACATGGAGCTGATCTGGCACCTGCTGGATTTTATCTGTTCCAGGGTGTTTTTATCAGGGAAAAAATCGTCTCTGAGGGGTTTTAACCTGATTTTATCAATTTTATCTTTCTGAGGGCATCTTTCAGGGCAGAAGTAGACTCTGAGGGGTTTAACCTAATTTTATCCCTTTTTTATCTGTTCAGGTCAGACATTTTGATCAGGGCAAAAAATCTTCTCTGAGGGATTGAGCTTGATTTTATCCATTTTATTTTTCTGAAGGAGTTTTTATCAGGACAGAAATTAACTCTGAGGGGCTTGAACCTGATTTTGTCAATCATTTTACCTTGTCTCATGATAGAGACCATTTTATCAGAGTAAAAATCTTCTCTGAGGGGTTTAACCGGATTTTTATCAGTTATTTTAGCTGTCTTCAGCCAGAGATATTTTTATGAGGGAAAAGGTCCTCTCTGACTGTTTAAACCTGATTTTTTTTCTGTTCCCAGAATCCTTTCAGGAATTTTGGACACTGGAAACTCAATGCTGCCTTAATTTGGGTGTGGTGGCAGCCGGTGATGGGGATTCCTCATCCTTTGGGATATATTTTGCCATGTGGATGTGCCTCTCCAGGAAAAGCAACCATCCCAAGCCCCTGAGAAGCTTTCCCTCACATCCCAAAGGGTTTGGTGCCACAACCTGGAGAGAATTTTCTAAATTTGGCTGTGTTTCACCTTGAAAAATTTGCTTTTACTGTAACATTTTTGGATGTGGGTGCTGATCCAGCAGTAAGGATCAATGGGAATGAGGGAAAGGCTCATTCTGGAGTTTGAACATTCCTTTATCCTTGCAGGATCCACACAGGGGAGAAGCCCTTTGTGTGTGATGAGTGTGGGGCCCGCTTCACCCAGAACCACATGCTCATCTACCACAGGCGCTGCCACACAGGTGAGGCTGGAAAACTGGGAAAATCCAATCCCAGACATTCCAGGGAAAATGTTGCCTTCATAAAATGCTGCTTTTTGTCCTCGTTTCTGTGGATAAAAGGAGATATTGTCGTCTCTTAGGTGGGATTTGCCTGAGAAAGATTCCCAAGGATGTCCTGTGATTTGAAGCTAAGGGAGGGTTGATTTAAATTGGATTTTGGGAAGAAATTCCTTCCTGTGAGAGTGGTGATGCCCTGGAACAGTTTTCCTAAAGAAGCTGTGGATTCCCCATCCCTGGAATTGTTCCAGGCCAGGTTGGGAGTGGCTTGGAGCAAACTGGGATAGGGGAAGCTGTCCCTGCCCATGGAGTGGTTTGGAACTCAGTGACCTTTAAAAATATCCCCACAGTGAGGACACGCTCTGGAATTTCTGTGAGGTATTTAAGAGCATTCCCAAAGCTCTGCTGGTTTAATCCTCCTTTTCCCCATTTTTTAGGGGAAAGGCCTTTCATGTGTGAAACCTGTGGGAAGAGCTTTGCCTCCAAGGAATATTTGAAACACCACAACCGGATCCACACGGGGTCCAAGCCCTTCAAATGTGAGGTTTGCCTCCGGACCTTTGCCCAGCGGAATTCCCTGTACCAGCACATCAAAGTCCACACAGGTAAGATGTGTCCCTTTTCTTGGATACACCGGTAGGATGTGCTCCTTTTCTTGGAGACACACCCCTCACCACTGCAATGTTCCAGCAAGGAATTCTCAGCCAGGTTTTTCCCCATGTGCACTGCTTGATATGTCATGTTCTCCCCTTCTCCCACTAGTCCTAAGTGACAGCAATTCCCTTGAATGCTTCCACAGGCTGTGGAGATACCTTAATAACCTGCCAGGATCACTGGTGATGGAGAGCTCTGGTATAGCTCCAAAGGTTTATCCAGGGAAGCAGGAAAATGGGATCTGTTTCCAAACAGGGAGTTTGTGGTGTGTTCAGAGCAATCCCAGGGCTGGGATCTTGCTCAGGGGTTCTTGCTCAGAGAAGAGTGAATAAGGGGGAGGAATACTTAGATTCTGGGGAGGACTTGAGTCTCTAATGGAAAATCCATGGAAAAACGGAGTGGCAGCACATCTTTATGGGGTTAGGAAGAACCTGCTGCCTCCAGATGGGTCACAATGTGACATTTGTACCACCAGGATGTTTTCCCTAACCATTCCCTGTCAGCCAGGGCTTGCTGGGCATTCCCAAGGCGCAGCAGCTCTGCTTTGCCCACCTTCCCAGCCTGTCTCCCATGCCACATTCCCAGGGGAGCGGCCGTATTGCTGTGACCAGTGTGGGAAGCAGTTCACGCAGCTGAACGCGCTGCAGCGGCACCACCGCATCCACACCGGCGAGAAGCCCTTCATGTGCAACGCCTGCGGCAGGACCTTCACCGACAAATCCACGCTGCGCCGGCACACCTCGGTACGATCCTGCCATCCTGGCGTGCTGGGAGCACGTTCCGGCGGCGGGCAGCTCAGCACTGTCACGCCGCCTCGGAGCCACATCGCGCGGAATGACAGGTCAAGCCCGGAGCGGGCTTCCAGTTCAAACTGATGGAAGTTGGGGTTAGGTGGGATGTTGGGAAGAAATTCTTCCCTGGGAGGTTGGGAAGGCCCTGGCACAGTTTTCGCAGAAAAGCTGTGGGTGCTGCATTCCTGGAATTGTTCAAAACCAGGTTGGACAGGGCTTGGAGCAACCTGAGATAGGGGAAGGTGTCCCTGTCCATGGCAGGGGTGAGACTGGATCATCTTTATGGTCCCTTCCAACCCAAACCATTCCATGACTCCAAAACAAAAACCTTTTCTACCAACATCAAATACAAGCTTAATCCAAACTTTTCCTTGTCATCCCATATCCAACCTTCTCTCTCCTGGTTATTCCTTTGCAGATCCATGATAAAAACACCCCCTGGAAGTCCTTCCTTGTCATCGTGGAAGGAGCCACGAAGAACGACGAGGGGCACAAAACGGAGCTTCCTGATGAGGAATATGAGGTGTCCCCCAAAATCCCAGAAAAGCTGCTCTCCTTCCCAGTAAACAGCCCCTACCAGAGCCTGGCAGCAGTCCCGGGCAGTGGGAATTCCAGCACGGACTGTAAGGCCTCTGGAGCACAGGAGTCCCTGCTGGGAGAACTCACCGTGCTCCACACGCAGACGGACTCTGGGCAGCCCCAGCTCCATGCCCTGGTGAACATGGAATAATTCGGGATTGCCTCCTGCTCCTTAGCCTGCACCCCTTGTACAGTCCTTGGCCTGAGGGAGGCTGGTGGTGGGAAGCCGGGAAAGAGTGGATTTCCAGCTTTCCTCGGGAAATTCCTTCCCCAGCTCCATCTCCTGATGGTCGGGCAGGGTGGCACCACATCAGAGAATTTGTGGGAGTTGATTCCCTGGGAATTCAGGGGATGGCTCAAGTACCTTGGTGGTGCAGGTTCATTTTCCAGGGAATTCAATGCCACGTGGACAATCAGGAGAACCCATGTTTCTCTATGACATTTGCTGCGTTTTCCCCAGTGGAATTTCATCCAGGAGAAGTCTAGCTAAATTTGCTTTTCAGGAAATGTTAGTTTCTCTCTGCTTTTGCCAAAGATCCCAAAGAGTGGGAGCAGCTTTGGAGTTTCATTCCAAGAGTTTGGAGTCTCTGAGAAGCAAAAAGGTTTTACAATTCCATGGAAACTGGAGCAGTCTGGCACTTGGATCCTGTCAGTTCTCACCTTCCAGCTGCTCCAATTCCCATGGAATTTGGCACTTAGAAGACCAAAACATCTCCTGGAATAAAGTCTGTGAAAAGGAGGTGTGCTGGAAGGGGCTCAGTTCAGAGGCTTTTCCTGCTCCATTTTAGTGGAATAGGATTTGGGGGATTTCCCCTAGGCAGGGAAGGAGCCTGGGAGTGTTGTCCAGCTGGGCTGACACCTGTTTTCTCACAACAGCAGCTCACTGCTATGGTTTAATGCTTCAAACCTCGGGATGGGCTTCCCAGTGTAAAAACCCACAGCTTTTCCCATTCCTTTTCCCATTTCTTTGCCTGTTCCTGTAGTATTCCCACAGCAATTCCTCAGCTGAAGCTGTGAGCAGAACTTTGGGAAAGGTGAGCACAATCCAGCCTGGTGAGATCCAGCAATAAAGACACCCCCCCTACCTGTGGCACAGAGTGCTATTTTTTGGGATAAAGGGATGGCGAAGGCGTTCTCATGGAATTCTAAGCTAGAAAAAGGGAATTTTTGTACCAGAAGACACTTCGAAGGGGTTATATTTGAGATATTTATTCCTACTGGAGCTCAGTTACTCCAAATGGAAGGAAAGGGGTTGTAGATACATGTAAAGGCTGAGCACCTAGATCTGGAGCCAGGGACTGTTTTGGACTCTGAAAACATACGGAAGTGAGTTACGTGTTTGAGCTGTTCCTATTAAAATACGGAATATGGAGACCTCCCAATGACTCAGTTGTATCCAGTGGGACACCTTGGGATATCGACAGGCTTGGAAAGTTCACCTGGAAAAGAGAAGGTTCCCTGGAGACCTCAGAAGGGGCCTACAAGGAAAAGTGGGAGGGATTCTTCATCAGGAATTACAGTGACAGGACAAGAGGGAGGAAATGGCTTTGTAGTGACAGAGGTGGAATTCAGGTGGGTAATTGGGAAGGAATTCTTCCCTGTGAGGGTGGAGAGGCCCTGGAAGAGTTTTCCCAAAGAATCTGTGGCTGGAAGTATTCAAGGGGCTTGGAGCAAGCCAGGATAGTGGAAGGTGTCCCTGGAACAGGATGAGCTTTAAGGTCCCTTCCCACCCCAACCATTCCATGACCCCAAACAGGAATTGAAGGAATCACACCCCCTCCCAGCCTCCAGCATCCCACCATGCTCCAGCCTTTTGAGTTTTCCAGAAAAACCACTTCTCCCTCCTTCCATCCATGATTTTCACTTTATTCAGGTACAGAGTCACACCAAACATGATATTCTTGCTAAGGCCATTTCCTTAAATAAGTTTTCCAAGTAGAGAGTGATGGAAGTGGGGCAGGAATACAGCGGGAGTGGCAGAATTGTCACCTGGGAACTGTCACAATTCACCATGGATACAGCAGAGGACATGCTGGAGTGACTCACACACAACTACCAGATGTCGGGATGGAGTAACAGCCCTCCTGCTCCTCCTGTCCTACAACACCGACACAGAGAACAGCAACAGAACCGAAAAAACACTGGGAAAAGTGGAGCCTCCCAAGCTGTGCTTCCCCTCATCCCGGCTCCCACAGTGCTGGATGCCAGACAAAGCCATTCCTAAGAGAAGGAATGGATGAACTCTGTGTGCTTCTAAAGCCTGGAGCTGGGAGATGCCCCCCTGCTGCCTCCCAAGCCCAGGCTTTTCCATCTGTTTGGGATATTTGGGATGAACACAAGGACCTGTGGGAAATAAAGGGAGCAGGAAGGATGGGAAAACACCAAACCAAGGAGAATTTGGCATGGATTGGGATTTTTTGGTTTTCAGAACTTTAGAGCCCAACAAGCCAAGCTCTATCCAAAGCCCAACATTCCAACCTGACTTTTTCCAGAGGAAAAAGGGGCTGGGGCTGCCTAGAGCCTCCGGAACAACAGCCCTTAATTAATGACTTCTGTCTTCCCAAAGAGTGACAAATTGCACAAGCTCCCAACACCTCTGACACACCCTTGAAAAACCAGGCAGCTCAATCCTCTCTCCTTAGCAACACATCCATCAATTCCTGCAGGAATTTTTCAACTTTTCTCAAGCAAACTGTGCCCCCCTGCCACACGAAATCCAGCAAGGCTCCTGTGAGATCAACACCCGCGTGCAGCCGAGAGGTCAGAATTTAGGGATTGTGCCTGGCACACGCGGAGGGCAAGGTACAAAAATAGATCCTTCCACAGATGGAATTGTTTGGGAAGTGGAGGGATGGGATGCACCACGAACTAAAGTGGAAAATCAATTCAAAAAAGATGGAAACCCACCAGGACCTAGGGCCAACACTGATCCCGGCACTCCTGGAATGCCTATGGTGTGGTAGGGGTGTATGGGATATTCCCAATTCCCAAAGCCTCTGGCTAGCTATCCAACACTCGAGAACGGGAAGATGGGAACACAACAGGCTGGAAGCACTTATTGGTACTGTGCTGGCCTGGATGGGATATTTACATGCTGGAATCAACAGAACAGCAGGAAAACCGGGAGCTGCGAGTGCAGGCACCGGGATGAGTGGGACCAAGAGGAGGAATTCCGCTCCAAGGGCTTCTCCTGCCTGGCATCCGCCCGGAGTGTCACCACAGAGCGGGGGCTAAAGAAACACAAGTGAGCTATGGGAGTGGAAAGCCATGAAAGAAAGCGCGGGATTGGGTCGGGAATTCCCGAAAAGTCCTCGGCTGGAGGCGGGAAGGGCCCGCGGGCGTCACTTGAGGTCGCCATCGCCCTCGCCCTGGATGGTTTTCTTGATGCGCAGCAGCATCGTGGTGAGCCACTGATCCAGCCGCGAGATGGAGTCGAATTCTTTCACCTGGCAGCGGCAAAAAACGTGGATCAAGGAAAGGGAATGAGGCGGGAATGCGGCGGGGATGGGACAGGGGAGTGGCAGACACGGGCTCGTCCCGGGAATAAAGGTGAGGGAAAAAGGAGAGAAAAGGGAGGGTGGGGATGCAAAGAAGGACAATAAAGAGAAAGGGCGGGGGAAAAACAAGGGGAAAGGGGAAAAAAACAAGGGGAAAGGAAGGGGAAAAGAAGGGGAAAAAGGGGAAACATAGGCAAAGGGGAAGCAAGGACAAACGTGAAACAAGGGCAAAAGCAAAACAAGGGGAAGGGGGGAAAAAAAGGAAGGGTGGAAAAGAGGAAGAGGGGAAAGGGAAAGAACCAAAGGGAAAGGGGGAAAAACGGGGCAGGGGGGAGCAGGGAACAAGAGGAAAAAAAAACAAGAAGAAAGGGGGGGGAAAGTGCAAGGGGAGAGTGGGGAAAAACAAGGGAAAGGAAAAAAAAAGGGAAAGGAAAAACGGGGGGAAGGGGAGCTAGAAAGGAGAAAGGGAAAGAAAGGTGGGAGAGGGAAAAAGGAAAGGGGGTGAAAAGGAGGAAGGGCAAAAAAAAGGAGAAGTGGGGGGGAAACAAGGAAGAGCAGAGGGAAAAAAAGGGAATGGAGGAAAAAAAAAAGAAGAAAAAAGGGAAAAAGGGAAAAGGCACAGGGCCACAGTCCAGAGAAAAGTCTCTCCAAACCCAATCTGAGCACTTTAAGCTCCTGTCAAACACCAAAGGAGCTGGAGTAAACCCAGGCAGGGTCTGAACTCTCCATGAAAACCCAGGAATGTTTAAGGAGGAAGGTGGGACCTTGCTGGAGCAGCTCTGTCCCTGGCCCCTCTCTGCAGGTTCCCAAATACTGAACAGGGCACAGGCATCCCAAAAAAGAGAAGGAAGAAGCAGCATTCCCAAGTGAACCCATGAATACTCACGGCCTCGGTGTAGGCCTCACTGTTCTGCTCCTCATGAGCTTCCAGCAGTTTCTGGGAAAACACCAGGAAAAAATGCTCTATTCCTGCATGTTCCCACACCAGCATCTCATCCCAGGGAACACAGACCCATGAAAAGCACCCACCACAAATAGGGGTCTGGGTCAAACCCAGGGAAAAGTGAGGCTGATGTCCTCTAAAACGCTGGGATAAAGGAGAAGTGGGAAAACCCCCTGGTTACTCACTTTCAATAGCTTGCATTCCCTGGAATCTGTGAAAGCCGGGAACATTTCTTCATATTTCTCCAGCGCAAGCTGGAAGAGAGAAGAGATCACTTCGCACACTATTGCTACTTTTTTCCCCAGGATTTGCCTTCCCATCCTCAAACTTGGGAAAGTATCCACCAAGAATCCAACGTGACAGTGGCACATCAAGAATTCCAACCACTGCTGAGGAGGGATCAGGGATTTTGGGGTAATAGTTGTGAGCCCACCGAGCTTCTCCCAGCTGGCCAAGGCTGGTGAGGAGGGATTGGGAATTCTGGGATAACTGACCTTGGCATTCAGCTCATCCACAATGAAGTGGCACAGGGCAGCTTTGAAGAAATATTCTTTGGCGCTGTACTTGAGCAAAGGGTTATCCATCGTGTTTGTTCCCACCTGGACAAAAAAAAAAAAAAAAAAAACACATGGAAAAAAGGGGCAGGAAAGGAAAGCCTGGATTAAACCAAGTCATATTCCACCCTGTGCCATGGGGCTGGGAATAAAAGGCATTGAAAAAATGCCAAAAAGCTGTTGGGAAGGAGGGAGGTTTTGAACTCATCCCAAGGGAAGTCAGATCCCACCAGGTTGATCCCTGGTTGATGAGGAAATGGAAAAACAAATCCATTTGGGAAAAAGCTGCTCCAGGATTAACCCGGTTCTGGAAGCACCAAGCAGCACTGTTGGTATTTGCAGGTAAAAATCCAACAAAAGGCAGAGTTGACAAATCTGAGAGGGAATTTTCTGCCAAAGGGAGTTGTAAATATGTTCAAAGGGGAATTTTTATGGATTTCTCCCAACCTTTTCCTGGAAACACTGAAAATCATGGATGTGGCACTTGGGGACACTTGGCCATGCAGGGGGAACAGTGGGACTCTGACCTCAGAGAGCTTTTCCAGCTTAAACCATTCCCTGATTCTGGCAGTTTTGCCAACCCCTGAGCCTTTTTCCTTGGGTAGAGGTGCTATTCCCATGGGATTTGGCTCCTTACCTGCTCATATATCTCGATGGCTTTCTGGTACTGCTCCAGCTGTGCCGCATAGGCCGCCACCTTCAGCAGACACTTGTTGGCTGAGCTGCAACCACATCCCAAAATTCAGGCCCTGAATCCCTGGAATTCACCAGCCTGTGCCCCAGCACCCCTTCCCAGAGAGGAAAGTGGGAACCCACAGCTGGGATTTAGAGGAATTCTCTTAGAATAACCCAAATTAAAAGTGTGTTGGTTGTGGGAGGGTCTGGGATGGATCCCTGTTCCAGCCCTTCCCACTGATCCCAAGGACTTGCCTGTTGGATTCCTCTCCTTTGTAATAGTCCGCAGCCTGCTCGTAGTGCGCGATGGCCTGGGGACAGAAATGTGGGATCAGTCATCCCGGGATAAAGCATCCCAGGAAACAGCAGCAGCATTCGGGGAGAGAGATGAGATCCAATGGAGCGGAGCCAAGGAAGGAAATCCTTGCCTGGAAAATAACCACTAAATCCCATCCAGTTTTATCCTGCAAAATTCCAGCAGGAGATCTGCAGCACGATTCCTGCTCAGGGAGTTTGGAAGTGGGAATGAGGGAATCAGTGCTGAAGTGGGAACTAAAAGTGACAGAAAATGGCTCCATGACACTCCCGAAGCGCTCTTCCAATGGAAAACACTGAGGTGGATTCTCACCAGAGCATTCAGCCAGTGCTGCTGGCACAGGGACACACACCAGAGGCTTGGGATTGCTCCATGAAAGCCTCCAGACTGGGAAAACCATTAACTCCAACTCAGGGCTGGATTGCACCTACACCAGGAATTCTGGTGCTAGATGGGAGATGGGAATTCTTGAGCTCAGGGCAAGGAAATACCAGAATGATTTGGGTTGGAAGGGACCTCAAAGATGACCAACTTCCCCTATCCCAGGCTGCTCCAGCTTGGCCTTGGACACTTCCAGGGATGTGGCAACCACAGGTTTTCTGGGAAAGCTGTGCCAGGGCCTCCACTGATGTCACTGATGATGTCACCAATGTCCCCTCACCTTCTCGATGTCCACCAGCTCGGCCTCGTAGATCTCAGCAATGGTGATGTGGTGCTTGGCAGCGATAGTGAAGCGGCCCTGAAAGGGAGGGCAGCAGGATGAGGCGCTGCGTTCCCGGGAAGCCACGCGGCGTTCCCGGGAGCGGGGCCTTACCATGTCTGTGTAGATATCGATGGCTGCGTTTAAGCAGTTGATGGCCTCTGCAGCATGCGTGAGAGACAACAGCGTCAGCCATATCCCATTCCCAAATGTCACCTGGCAGCTGCTCCAGGGAATATCTACCCACAGAGTAGGCTCTGGAATGACCTCAGTCCCAGCACCCCAGCGATTCCCAATGGGAACAAACACCAGGTTGACCCAACCCTGTGTCTGCATCCCCCAGCGGAGCAAACTTCAAGGGATCCACTCCAAAACACTGCTGTTCTCCAGGGAATTTGGGAGTTTCACCACCCTAAAAGGGTGGTGAAAGGGTTTCACCACCCCAAACTCCACCCTGAGTTTGTTCCCATGTCTCCTGGGATAATGCTGGAGGGAGGTGGGGGATTTGCTTCCAGACCTAGCTAGGGAAAAGTGGATTGGAGATTTTCCCAAAAATCACAACCCAGTTGAAAGAATCCCAGATCCTTTATTCTCATACCAACAAAGGCCAGGACGGGGGAAAGCCTTGGGGACATGGTAGGGATCCTACTGCAATTCAGCCCAGCGACTGCCTGAAGCCATTCTTCAGGAATTCCTCAAGCCAAACCAGGATGGAAACTGCCAAAGTCCCAACACCCTGCAGCATCCCAAATCCCAACAAACACCAAGAGGAGACGCCAGGATAGTGCTGACCTCCTGCATCATCCCAAAGCTCCTTCTGGAAAAGCAGGAATGCACCTCTGCCACCACTGAGCGTTTGGCTGGGAACAGTCGCACATTCCGCAGCCGGATTCCACTGCCTTACCTTGCGGATCTGCTTTTTTGTAGGCATTCCCAGCATCCACAAAGCTGGTGGCTGAGTCGTGCTTGCTCTGGAGCTGCATGTGCAGCTTGGCTGCCTGGCAAAAGGCATTTCCTGCCGCTGGAAAAGAAGGAATACCAATCCTGTGAATCCCATGAATGAGCGGGAATGCGCTGCTTCCGGGACGCAGGGAGATTCAGGGATGAGGACTTCCCAAGCAGGATCACCAGATGGCATTTTAAAATTCCTCCAAGATCCTCCAGCTCATTCCCTTTGTCCGCTCTCCCAGTATTTAAATAGGAATGGCGTGGACACAGAGACCATTCCCCATGGAATAATTCACAGGAAGATGTTTGGGCGCTCTGGGATCACCCCCCAGATCCCAGGATTTGGACTCACCACTCCAGTTTTTGGCAATCTTGAACATGTTGGCAGCCCTGGTATACATCTCACAGGCCTCCTCCACCCGGGTGTTGCCCCTGGAATGCAGCAGGAATGCTCCTGAGGCCGGGCCGGGAGGGAACACAGCTCCGGAGCCAAAATTGGGATTGGGAATCTCAGCCTCTCCAGGCTCTGTGAGGCTGCTCCCACCCCCCATGTGAAAACACTGAAAGGGGAATGCTGGATTTGGGGGCTCTCCCGGGATTCTGAGATGCCAAAGGTCAGATTTTTGGTAAGGAAATGCAGATTTTTCACGGAAATCCTGGGAAAAAAAGAGGCTCTGGGGAGATCTCCTTGATCTCCATAACTCCCTGACAGGAGCCAGGTGGGACTGAGCTCTGCTCCCACAGAAAAAAAAGGCATCCCAGAATCCTTAAGACTGGAAAATGCCTCAAGCCCATGAATCCAACATTCCCCCAAAATTCATGTCCCCAAGTGCCACATCCACAGTGCTCTTAAATCAACCTCACAACTGGGATTATTCCATTTTCTTTTCCATCCCTTGGGAATTCTGGCACTTTTCTCCCCTCGCTCTCTCCCTCTGGCACCCGAGCACGGTCAGTTTGGAAGCACAGGTGGGATTTTTGGATCCCTCCTTACCCTTGGAAGGCACCTCTGGCATGAGCCAAAGCCAATGGAGGCAGCAGCAAGGAATGTTACACTTGGAAAGGCCTCTGGAACAGGGCAGGTCCCAGCCTTTTAATCCCAAAAAATTAGAAATAAAGGAATAACAGCTCTTGTGCAAAGTGATGGAGCAATTCCAGGAAGAGCCCAAGTGGGAAGAAGGCATTTGGCCAGCACTGGGAGACCTGGACATCTCGTTTGGAGGGAAGATGCCAAAAGCCGAGGCACCTCCACCCCCCCACCT
The DNA here is from genome assembly GCA_013400585.1 of Chloropsis cyanopogon. Taxonomy (NCBI): domain Eukaryota; kingdom Metazoa; phylum Chordata; class Aves; order Passeriformes; family Irenidae; genus Chloropsis; species Chloropsis cyanopogon. The sequence goes on along the minus strand of WEZZ01020465.1, from coordinate 249,283 downwards.
TTCCTTTTTTTACCTCCATCTGTTTTTAGCCCTGAAAATTAAAAATGCCTGTCTTGAAATCCCTGCCTGTTCCCTCCAAGGATTTTCAGGAATCTGCCACCCGGATTATGCCCCGGGAGCAGGCCCTGACTGATTAATCTGCCAGAGGCCAGAGAGGAATTTCTATTTAAAACTTGTGGATTTTAGGGCGGCTGCAGCCAATTTTTCTGGGCTGATGGATAAAAACCTCCCGGCCTTCACAGAGCATCGCTCCAGGAATGTTCTTTCCTTAAAAAACTAAGGAAAAGCAGGACTGAGGTGGCCAAACCATCCCGTTTCCAAGGCACACCCCCAGGAACAGCGAGCCTGGAGCAGCCAGGCCCAGGGAAAAGGACGCTCTGCCATTTTCTGGGATAACGCCGGCCGCAGCCCCAGGGTGCCGGTGTTCTCTGGGATTTCGGGAGAGCGCACTCCTGCCAGGGCGAATCCCGGGGATGCCGGGAGAAGATTCCCCCCAGGATCAGGCCGGGATAAGCGCGGGGATAAGCGCGGGGCCAGAGGCGGGGAGGGGACAGGAGCCGCAGAGGCCGAGCGCGCTCGTCGCATCCCCGTGGCCATGGATGGTCAGGAGAGGCTGCTCCAGGGGGATCCGGGTTTTGATCGGGATGGGAGGGCTCCGTGTGCCCCCTCCCCGTGCTCTGGCAGGGATAAGGAAGACTCTCACCCACACTGGGGGCAGGAGTTAGGAAAAAGGGGGAAGAGGTCGGGAAGGAGACGATGGAGGAGACGGGAAAAGGGGGCAGGAAATAGGGAAGGGGGCGGATGTAGGAGATGGGATGGGGTGCCAGGGGCACAGAGGGGTGATCCAGGAGCTGAAGGGGAGCAGGAGCTGGGAATGGGGGTGTGAAGCGGCTGGAAGCGGACAAGAGGTG
>WEZZ01020465.1:225097-247996 GCA_013400585.1 Chloropsis cyanopogon | reverse complement strand
GTGCGCTGGGCGGGGCGCGCGCAGGCTGCGGGATCCGGCGGGGCTCGGGGATCAGCGGCTCCTCCCGGCGGGTGGGACCAGCGCAGCCGCGGCCCTCGGGTTATTCCCAAAGCGGGATTCCTGCAGGAGATAACTCAAAAGAGAAGATGGGAGCGGGATCCCAGCTTAGTGCTGGCGCTGGGATCTGTGTCAGGTCAATCCTTATCATGAAGGCTATTTATGTCACTCTGCGAGTTTCCAGGGAATTACCTCACCTGTAAAGCAGAAGAGCTGAAGCTCAGATTCCCAGGAGGGAAGGCTCTTTCCTGGGAATATTCCACGCTTTCCTGGAGATATTCCACACTAAGGACAATCAGGAGAAGGAACACATTTGAGTTGTTCAAAAACGCCCCTGGCAGGAGTGAGCCCTGTACGGGGAAAACGCGGATATTCCTGCCTCATCCCTCCCCTGCGCACCCGGGCCGAGGGAATCCCAGAGCCTGAACCCGCCGAACTACAACTCCCGGCGTGCCCCGCGGCCGGCGCGCGGCGTGACGCGCCCGTTATCTCCCTGGCGACACTGGCGCATCCCGGCGTCGCTCCCATGGGAATGCCCCAGTGGCGTGCCGGGAACCGCGGGAACTGAGTAAGAACCCCCTCGCGCTCCCCCCGGCTCTGCTGTCCCGAATCCCGCCGTGTGAGGGGATGCCGGCTCTGCAGTGCCGGGAGCACCATGTGATGATCCCCCGGGAAAGGAAATCCAGGTGAGTGACCTGGTTTCAGGGCTGGGCGAAATTAAAGCCGGGAGCGTTTCCCAAGCCAGTAACTGCCATCCCCATCCAAGCNGCAGGACATAGGAAGGAAGGGGGATGCAGGAGCCGGGCAGGGGTGATGTGGGGGGCCGCTCACCCGAAGAGCCCCCGCAGGAAGGAGTGGGAACCCTTGACCCGCTTCTCGGCCTCCGCCATGAGCTGCACGGCCTCCCGCTCCTTGCCGGCGCTGTCCATCGCTNGCGGATATTCCTGCCTCATCCCTCCCCTGCGCACCCGGGCCGAGGGAATCCCAGAGCCTGAACCCGCCGAACTACAACTCCCGGCGTGCCCCGCGGCCGGCGCGCGGCGTGACGCGCCCGTTATCTCCCTGGCGACACTGGCGCATCCCGGCGTCGCTCCCATGGGAATGCCCCAGTGGCGTGCCGGGAACCGCGGGAACTGAGTAAGAAACACCTCGCGCTCCCCCCGGCTCTGCTGTCCCGAATCCCGCCGTGTGAGGGGATGCCGGCTCTGCAGTGCCGGGAGCACCATGTGATGATCCCCCGGGAAAGGAAATCCCTGGTCGGGTGTCCCAGGAATTCCAGGTGAGTGACCTGGTTTCAGGGCTGGGCGAAATTAAAGCCGGGAGCGTTTCCCAAGCCAGTAACTGCCATCCCCATCCAAGCTCGCTGGGAAAACCGGAAACTGTTCCACACTGGATCCCAATTAACCCCAGGGGTTTTTCCCTTTTCCAGGCAGGACAACATGGAGCCTTTTTCTCTGTCTGAGCTCGGGCTCCCAACAGAAAACAAAGCTATCCAGGGAATTCTCTGCCCCATGGGTGTGGAGCTCTGCCACCTCGTCCTCGCCCTGGAACGGGAAGATGGGATTTGTCCGGCCTTTCCCACTTTGTGGGAAAAGGCGGGAAAATTAGCCAAAGCTATGGAAGAATTCGCTTCTGTGGCAAGGAGGTGAGGTGGATGGGAGTCTCCCGGGGGGATTTGGGGGCTGGGAAGAGATGGAAAAGGTGGCAGGGAGCCTGCATCCTCCTAGAGAGGTGGGATTGGCAGTGGGGAATAGACAGGAGTGCTGAGGCCAGTCCTTTCATTCCAGGCTGTCCGAGGATTCCAGCAGGGAAGGGAGCATGGAGATGTGTCCCGTGGGTGAGTCCCTGCTCCAGGCTGGGAGGGATGTGATGCTGGCAGCATTCCAGCTCCAGGAGCATTCGGACAGCGCTCGGCACCGAGAGCGCCTGGCAGCGGCCGTCAAGAGGACTCTGACAGAGACAGCGAAGGTGAGGGGGACACTGGGGAGGGACACGAGCCGGGGGAAGCTCCAGCAGACCCATGGAGCAAACCACACCTCCTCCCCGCTCCAGGGATGAAATGGGAATGGGAATTCCTGACCTGAGTGGCTTTTCTGCCTTGTTTCCTGGTTAGATCCTTCAGCTGGAAGAGGCTGCAGGGATGAGGAGGATCACTGGCGCTGCCAGCTGGCTCCTGCAATGCCTGAGCATGCTGTGGGATGCCCGGGACACTCCAGGGCTGCTGGCTGCATTCCAGGCCTTTTCTGAGGCCGTGCTCCTGCTGAGCCACCTAACAGCCAAGCACCTCCAGGAACTCGGAGATTGTCCTAGAGGGAAGAGCTTGGCCCAGACCCTGCAGCTGCTCCACAAGTGTGTCCCACTCATCCACACAGCCAAGCAGGGCAACCTGACACATTCCAGGGACAGCCAAGCTGACCTCTCCCAAGATTCTGTTTTCCACCTGACGGAGAGGACCATCAGGGAGCTCCTCTCCCTGCTGATGGAGCCACAGGACAAGAGTGGGATCTTCTCCCAGCAGGTGAGCAGGCTCCAGGCTCTCCTCTCCCACCCTGACCCCCTGCACCTCTCCAAGGGCGGGTTCAAGTCCCAGTTGGAAGCGGTCATTCTCCAGGGAATGCTGCTGGCAGAGTCATCCAGGGTGGATCTACAGCTGGAACTGGTGGAATGTTGCTGGGTCCTACTACAGCTGAGGAGGAGCATCTGCAGCCACCTGAGCCAGCAGGAGGGCCAGGGAGAACACAGACTGGAGCGGGAATGTCACAGCTTGAGGGAGGAGCTGGAAAACCTGGACCGGGCAGCGCTCAGGGCCATGCTGTGCCAAATCCTGGATGGATTCTTTGAGGAGAAGGAGCCCTTGAAGCAGTTGGTTGCAGGTGCCCTTAGCCTTGCCCATTCAGGATGTTGTCCAGCAGGATCAGGAGGAATTTTAAGGAAGCTCCAGCCCCTCATTACCGCCTTCTTCGCTCAGGCCCAGCGGATGCTCCAAGCGGCCGATCTGCTCCTGGCCAGGTGTGCCAAGGCCCAAACTGCCAGGGAAATCCAGGAGGGCATGGAGCACCTGCAGAGCCTTCTGGCCAGCCTCCCTTCCCTGCTCATGGAAACAAGTGGGAATACCATGGAGCAGCTCCAGGCCCTATGCTGTGCCTGGGCAAGAGCCACCAACAGCCTCCTGTGGTGCTTTCAGGAGACCATCGGCATGAGGGAATTCCTTAAGTTATCCATCCTGGAGCTGGCCAAGCAAAAGGAATGGTGCGAAGCGGCACTGGAATGCTGGGATCCCGAGGGATTCTCCTGGCACGCTGCTCACCTCATGGGCTGGGCACGCTGGGTGGTTGGAGCCACCACCCAGCACGTGGACAGGACCACGGATCCCATCTTCAGGAATGGTTTGCTGGTATGGGTGGAGCAACTGGCCAAATCCATCCGGGAGCTGGCAGCAGTCACAGCCCTCATTGCAGGAAGGTTTTCCTGCCTACAAAGCCGGGATGCTTTTTCCCAGGCAGCGAACTCCCTGATGGACTTTGCTCTCCGTGTCCAAGCCGGGCTGGATAGGTCCAATCACCCGGAGATCCTCAGCCCACTCCGGGAGCAAGTGCGGAGCACCAAGGTGGAAAAGGGGCTGGAGCTCAGCCCATCCCACACTGGGACACAAACCAGTACTGATGAGGCAGTGTTCCAAGGAGATATCCAAAGTCATCCATCTTCACCACCAGCTAACTTCCACCTGGATCCATGGCAAGGGGATATACACCCTTTCATCACAGCTCTCCTGGGAGCATCCCGAGCCGGTGACATGGACGCTGTCCATGCTGCTTGCTCCATCCTGCTGGAGCTCTCCGATGGCTATGTGGAAGCAGCACGGGAAGCACTGCCTGTGGCTGAACCCCCCCAGCTCCAGGTGCTGAAGCAGCACTGGGATATCAAGGCACTTACCCCATGCATCATCAGCCTGGCCACGGAATCGGCCTCTGGGCAGCTCCCTGCTCCAGGCAGGCTTCTCCAAATGGCACTCAGGCTCTCGGGAAGGATCCGGGAGACTCAGGAGTGCCTGGCAACTGTGGCAGGCTCTTGGAATGGTCTGGCCCAGCAAGTGCTTGGATTTATCCTGTCAGGTGACTTTCCAAGAGGGAAGCAGGCTTTGAATGAGACCCTGCTGGATCTGGCGGGAGCAGTGCAGGTGGCAGGAGACATTGCAAGCACAGCCTGCAGTAAGGAAAGTCCCAGTCCCTCTCATGTCCAGGAGAGCTTTCTGCAGCTCCAAGCCAACTTTTCCCGTGCTCAGCTGAACACCAAAGGGTTCCTGGAGAAGGCAGTGTCCTTCAGGGAATCCTGTGGGACGGCAAAGGCCATCCTGGAGCTGCACGGTGTCCGGTGGGCCATTGGCATGTGTGTCCTGCTGGATGCCATGGATCAGTTAGTGGGCAGAGATATCTTGTTCCTGAGGGAGCTGAGCAGAGCCGTGAGGAACAAGGTTGGCCCACGGAGCCTCCTGGCTGCTGTGGCTGAGAATTCCCTCAGGTTGCAGGAGGCTGCCCGGCTCTCCTATTTATCCTGCACTGGAGACCACGGTGCCAGAGAAATCCTGGTGCTCCAGGAGGAGATCCAGGTGCTCATGGAAGCGCTGCTGGATGTGTCCAACACCCTCCTGCTCTCCCCATTGCCTACTGCCAGCTTGGCCATCCGCTTTGAGCTCCTGCAGAGGGACGTGGCCCTCAGGTCCAAGGCGTTGTTGCTCCACATGGAAAGGGTCAACATGGAACAGCTGCAGCTCATCCAAGATGTGGTTGGAGCAGCTCTGTCCAACCTCACCCAAGAGGAGAGGGAGAGGAGCAAAGAAGGTTTTGAGGAGAAGGCAAATCAGCTCATGGCTGATGTCCAGTGGGTCAGAAACACCCTCCGGGATGCTCTGGAGGCCAGTGCTCAACTTACATCGCAGCCTGACCTGCTGTCCATGGCTGACCACCTCCTGCTCCTCACAGCTGACATGCTGGGAAGCGCCCGGCAACACTTCTGGAGCCACCAGGACACTGGGGATGTCTGCCAGGGCACTGGGGATCCCCACCTGGATGGTATGGTGTGGTACTGGTCGGCCAAGGCACACTACCTTGTCACACAGCTCTGGGTTATCCATGGAATCGACGGGGACATCCTGCGGCACCTCACAGAATGCCTGCAGCAGGAACGCTTCCCAGGATCACCCAAGGGCACAGCTGGACTCTCCCCAGCCCCCGAGCCCACTGAGGCAGCAGGAATTCATCCATGCAGGAGCAGAGGAGCGAGCAGAGCCATGCGGGAAGTGGGTGACCTGGTACGGGAGCTCTTTTCCCAGGCAAGGTGTTGGTCAGGGCTGTCTGTCATTCCTGGTGCTCCCAGCATGGGGCAGGAATGTGAGGGATGCTGGCAGGGCCTCTAGAGGTCAGCAGGCTGACCCTGGGCCACTCAGGCAGCTCAGGTTGCTGGCAGCCCTGGATTCCTGGATATCCGAGCCGGGCTCTCCTACATCCATCCCAATCCACCATTTCAAAGGCAGAGGTGCTGTAGCACTCTCCCTCACCTCCACACATTCCCTCTGGGAATACCAGCAACTCCATAACCATGTGTGTCAGGAGCTGAGAAAGGCTTTGGCACAGACCCAGGTCCTTTAGCAAAGTGCTTTAGAGCTCTAATTGTGCTGGGAATTAATTGCAAACTCAGCTTGCAGGACACCCCACTCCCATTTGGAGATGGCTCCAAGGGCTTTGGATTTAGGGAGAAGGGCTGGTGGGAAGGTGGAATGGACCCAGCAGGGGGTGGGCAGCTCCCCCACCAACTTTACTCACCAAAATCTCCTTCAGAAACACCCAGGTGGAGGAGACCACTCGGCATCACTGTGTCCACACATTCCAGGCTTGGAATCTGCTCCATTACTGTCTCAACGGCACCAAGATGGCCCTTCCAGCATCACCCCTGCAAAGCAGGAGAGAGGAAACTGTGACAAGTGGCAGGGTGGCCCCAGCAAGGCGACCCAGGACATAACCACAAGGATGCTCCACATGGTTCAGTTCCTGCGGAGGGAGGGGCCCATTGCGGTAGGCAGCATTTCATCCCTCTAGTTTTCCCTTAGGATCATGGCAACTCCATCCCAAATCCCACTGTCACCCAGCTCTCGGGAGAGTGGCACCAGCTCTATCTATGCAAAATACTCCAAATTCCTTCCTCCTGGTTGGATGTGAGCTTGGCATCCTGTCCTTTCCTGAGGATGTATCTGAGCCTCCTGGACCCTCCCTGTCCTGCAGGAAAAGCTTTTTTTTTCCTTCTCTCCCCAGCCCCATTGATTTTTATCCTGTTCCAGAGCAAGGAGCAGTTTGTTGCCTGTGCCAGGCAAATGGTTTCCGATGGGCAGGTGGTTGTTAAGTTCGGGAACATCCTCGCCAAGCACTGCCTGGACCAGAGATGCTCCGTGGAGCTGCTCCGCACCACAGAGCACACCCAGTCCATCAGCAGCCAGCTCGGCATCATGGCCAGGTGAGCTGCCAGCAGCTGGGATCACCTCTCCCAAGGTCATCCAAGAGGGATCCCTTCTCCAAGGAATGTGGGTGGTGATCCCCAGAGGTCCTAGGGGAGGTGGGTATTGTCCAAGAGTTGAGGAACAATTTGGAGGCCTCCCTTCCCACCATTGGTTTCCCTGCTCCAGTGGTGCAGGTGACAAGCTGGGTTTGGAATAACAACACTGTCAGGATGTCCAATGTCCTTCCAATAAAATCCTTTGGAATGTCTTTGAAGGGTGAAAGCAGTGACTGGGGAGAGCAAGGCCTCCTCTGAGCTGCTGCTGAGCAACATGCAGAACCTCATCCAAGCAGTCCAGCATGTCCTGAGGGCGGCCGAGGCAGCGTGTGTCAAAGTGAGTCCATCATGGAATCAATCCCAGAATTATTTGGGGGGGAAGGGTTGCTTCAAGCCCCATCCAACCTGGCTTTGAGCAGTTCCAGGGATGGGCTTCTGTGGAAGCTTCTCTGTGCCAGGGCCTCCCCAACCTCACAGGGAAGGGTTTCTCCCTAACTGTGAAGGCTGATGGCAGAATTTCCATGCTGTGGGAGTTTCTCATCCAGGTGTGGGATGCTGGGATCTGGCTGCTGTGGGACTCCAGCTGGAGCAAATACTCCTGCTGGAATACTTTCATTTTGTGCTTGTCTCGTGTTCAAAGCCCATCCTGCATCATCCCAGGCATTGACTGTCCTTGAAGTCACCTTTACCTGGTCCATTCCCCACTTAATTTTTGGATCATAGAGCACCTTTATTTGGAATTAGTCCATGCTATCCTTTTTATTCCCAAAAGCCAAATTCCTGAGTTTCCCATGCACCTGCCATCAACAGCTACCTGATCTGACTGTACAAAGTCCATGGGACAAGATTTTTCCTGAAAACAACTGGAAAACAAATGCAAACACCAGCCTCTCCCTGAGGCAGCATTTCCACCTGAATCCCATCCCCCTCTATAATCCTACTGCTTTTCCTGGGATCACCTCTTTGAAGGAAACAGATTTTTTAGAATCCCATTTGCTGAACAATCAGCCCCAAGGGTGACAAAGCTCCTCCTGTGCTTAATTAAACTTAGAACTTCCTCTATTTGCCCATTTTTCACTTTGCTGATGCCAGCCTGAATTAATTAATTAAATTTTGACTATCTAGATCCCAAAGTCCTTTATGACCGGGAAATTTCCTTTTGGAAAATTCCCTGCTTATCAACAAACTGCCTTCCTTTCCTCTCCCTGTAAGAAGCTTTTGAAGCATTCTGAAGCATTTTGAAGCATTAATAGGTAGTGATGCCATGTGGATCACGCACACATCAATACATCCAGACTTTTCCATAACTTAGGATGCACAGGGATATATTTAAGCATTTCCTTTGTCCAACAGGGTTTAGGACAACCCCCAGCAGACCCTGAAGAAGAAGAAGTTGTTGCTTTCTGCCAGCAGTGGAGGAAAAACCTGACACAGCACAGAGCCAAGGAGGCTTTAAATTCTGACCGGGATGAATTAGGGCTCCGGAAAACTCGAGGGGCAAAGGCTGAGCCCACCCTGATGTCTCTGGTGCAAGAGCAACCCCCTCGGAGCAGGAATATCCCAAATCATCCCAGTCCTAGGAAAGGACACACAGTTATGGACAGACACCTGTAAATCTAGAGAGGGGCTCCTTGTCCCAGTGGCATTAGAAGCAGAGGAGGAATACTTTGCAGTGTGAAGGATTCATGCTGGAGTTTTTCATTGCAACAGGAAAATCTTGGAACTGGCTCCATGGGGAGGCCAGGAATCTTCTGGTGAGTGTTTTACCCCCAGGTGGTGAGATGGGATGGACAGGGCTTTGGAGAATCCTGATCCAGTGGGAGGTGTTGGAGGTATCCCTGCCCATGGCAGGAGGTGGAATTGGATGAGTTTAAGGTCCCTTCCCACCCAAACTATTCAAGGATTCTGTGATCCAGAGATGCTCAGGCTTTCTACCATCTTTCAGCCTTTCCTCCTTCACATATCCAGGGATACAGCAGTGGGGAGCATTTCATCTCGCTGCCCCTGAGCCTGCAGGTTTTTTCCCAAAATCCCACTCAGCCCCAGGATTCTCTCCTATCCAGAGTAAACATTCAATCCCCAAGATCGCCTACCTCACAGCTTCCAGAGTATCCTAGACAGGTGACACTGCTGCTCCTGTATCCTGGCTCTCCACATCCATGCTTCCCAGCCTCAGAATCACAAGTTGTCCAATGGAAACACTGCTCCACGCTGGAATTCTGCAGGAGAGGTGGAAAGGAGCCTCCCCTGTGGAATACACAATCCAACACACCACAGCAGATCACAACTGGCTCCATGGTGGCTGCAGCCCATTCCAGCCCACCTTGGTGTCCCACCTGCATCCCAACCACCATCCCCAGACCAGGAATTCCGTTATGTGCATGGTAGCAAGAAATCTCCTCCACATTCTGAGAAAAAGCAGCAGCAGGCACACTGGAGACTCTGGGAAGCTATCTGCAATGGATAAAGCAGGGGTGGGGGGGGGGGGCAAAGAAGGAGGGAGGAAAGGAAGGGAAGGAAGGATACATGGAGACATCAGGCCGTGAGGACTCGCAGGCCTTTGTATCCATGTCCTATTTCCACACTATTTTTCCCTGCTGGCTTGTTTTTTTGAGGAAAACACTGACCAGCCACACCAGTGAGTAGATGAAGAAATAACAGACTATTAGTAAAAGACTAATGGATTACTCCAAAATAACAACCCAGTTCCATGTCTATTCTCTACTTTTCCTGTGCATTAAAAAATCATAAAATTAATGGAATTCATGCTCTGGCAAAGGAGGAAGGCAAACTGAAACCGCAATTGCTTTCAGAGATGCCTCCTCTGCCGTGCAGGAATCACAGGCTTCCCTTGGCTCATCCATGCAAGGCAAAACCTCAGAATTTGGGATGAACACTCTGCTGTCCTAGTGGAAGCACCACTTGGCCAACAAACAAGAGGAAAAGGTCCATGACCATCACTTGGCCAAGGGAAAAACAAGAGGAAAAAGTCCACCGAGGAAGAGACTTAAAGCAGAAAAACCTTCCCAACGGGCGGGAAGCAGATGATTGATGGAGCAACCAGCACATTTTTATTAGAAAAGCAGCTGGCTAGGAATGACTGCATTTCCTCTGGAGAAAAAGCAGCCCCAAAGGCAGGACAAGAGGTCTGGAGGACAGTTGTGTCCTCCCATGCAAGACCTGTGGAATTCAAGATATGCAGGATGTTCCATGATGGAAAATGGCAACTCTCTCCATGAGACTTCAGGATCAAGTTTATGTTAAAACCCCACAAACCAACCCAAAAAGCACAGCTTTAGTCCCCCTCATCCCAGCTGCCACCATATGCACATGGAGTCGTCACCAGGAATTAACTGTACCCTTTTTAATTGTTTTGTTAAAAATGTCGTCGAGACACCATGAATACAAGTACTGCAGTTACAGCCATACAAAAAAAGCAATACAAATTAAGCAGCTGAATACAAAAATACGTTGAAATACATGAACACCACAATGGAACTTGGAGCACTAAATCCCAATCATGTAGGCATGGAAAAAATTAAATAAAAACCTTTTTTTTATCATATTAGACAATGTAGTTTTCTCCACTTTGAACAGTTACTTTTGCTAGTTATGTACTTCACAATTTCTTCTATGTACAGCATAGAATAAAATACTTTTAAAAGATATGACATTTTTCATCCTCAATATGTGATATAGTCTCTTTTACACTAATATTGACTGCAGGAATAAAAACTGTCCGTGTCTTACATCAACTCATTGGAAAAGGAGGAGCGACGCTTTCCTTTGAATTCATTTCTGTGAGGTTTTTCCATCAGTTCAGGGGTTTGGCAGTCCTGGAACGGCATCTCTCCTGGGAATTCATGTACATAATATTGCTTGGATCCATACAAATGTGGCAATCGGATCTAAGTGGTGGTTGGGAAAGAGGCAGCTCACACATATACAGCTCTGGGAATTTTCCATGACTTATTTACAATGAAAGTGCTTTTCTCAGCTCTAACACGATCCAGGGGGATTGGCTTCCTTTCTACAGGTCAATTATTAGTCTCCCTGAAATTGGAAAGAAAAAGGATTCTCTAGAAAATACCACAGCTTCGCAAACACTCGAACGTACTGGAGAACTGCGTGTGGTTCGGAGATTAGCAGCTGAAAAGTGGTGGGAATTATAATTTAAAAATAAATAAAGCCAAAAGAGGTAACCCAGGTACAAAACAGCAGAGAACTGCAATACCCACAACGGTAAAAAGACTCCAAAGCCATCTGCTAACAAAATGGGGAAGCAGTTGGATCGAAAGTCTTGAAAACATCTTTTAAGGATTTATCATCCGACTCCCCGTTGGGATCGCTCTCCAGGGCCTGCGTTACCTGTCCGGGCTGCCTCACCTGCCTGGGGTCGCTGTACTGCGGCCGGATTAATCCCGACAGAGCCTGGATTGGGAGATTATGGACGGCAGGAGCAGCACTGGAGTGTTTAGCCTGAGATTTACTGGTGCTGTTTGCCTTATCTGAAGCAGCTTCCGCTGATCCTTCCGTGAGTTTTTCCGCATTGGAGGCAGCCTTCTGCTGGGATACATCTTCCACAAGACTCGGCTCATTTTTACTGGAATTTTTCAAAATACTTTTTTTCTGGTTCTCTCCGTTTTCTCCCGAACTGGCTGGAGCCGTGTCCGAGGATGAGCTGTGATCCCTGGGATCATACAAACTGATTCCGCTCAGAATGGAGCCGGGAGTTCCCAGCCTAACGCTGCTGGATGATAATTTGGGCGCGTACGGAGGCAGAGCATCGGTATCGGATTTCGGAGTCGCGGCTTCCGAGGGCTGGGATGAGCTGGCAGCAGCTCTGGCGAGCCGGGGGTCAAACTTGGGAGGGTGGGAATCCTTCCCGACTCCATGGTGAGCGTCTACACTCGACAGTCTGTGGAGTCTGGGATCAACGTTTTTTTGCAAGCGAGGATCCCCCAGTTTGCTGGAGCTACTGGCATGGGAATCTGTGGATGGTTCCAAGTAGCCACCCCGGCCCACAAGGCTGTTTTTGGCCTTGGCAGCGAGCCGGGGATCAGCTGGCATCGTGTTGGGGTGTGGATCGTTCTTCAAATTCCGCAGTTTATTCAGTCTCTGGTCGGCAATGAGCGGAGGGAGAGGTAAATTGATGGAAGAGACGGGGTCAGGTTTAGGCAGAGGGATTGGGAGCAAGTCCTCAGGGGCCCACACAATGTGCTTGGCAAAGGTGGGTTTCATCAAGGTCACATCCATCTTAATGTGGCTGAACTGCCGCAGCTGGGACCGGGGATCCCGTAATGTGACGCCCGGCAGAGGTTCCAAGGGAATAAGGAAAGCTCGTTCCCTCAGCTCCCTCTCCGAGTCCTCCTCGTCATCATCCAGCCCTTTCTGCTTGACCTTCACTCCAGCATGGGCGTGGTGCAAATCCAGCTTGGCCCCGGCCAGGGAGGGGCCAGGATGGCCACCCTCACTGACCTTGTGCATCCGCGGATCACGGGCCAGCCGGGGATCCAGGGACACTGACTCCGAAGGCTTCCTGGGATTGGGCCTCGGAGAGGCCCGGAGTCTCGGGTCAGCAGCCTGAGGCCCCACACCTTTGTCTTTGGCCAGCCTCGGATCCGTAGGCATCCCAAGCATGTGCTGCTCCGTGGAATGTTGTTGCCGATTCCTAAAGTTTTCGCTTTGTTTCTTTAAGGTTTTGAGGATTGATTTAACACTGCTCCCCTCTTCCTCCTCACTACTGGAATACCAGTTGACATTGTCATCTAAAAATCAAAGAAATGCCACAAAATTTAGATTATTCCAGCACTCCCTAATGAGAAACTCCTCAGTAAAGTCAAACTGAAAAGATCTGATATTAAGTTACTCCCAATGTCATAAAAATTACAACCTCAAATGACCAAAATCCATTTAATCAAAGAAATGCCATAACAAAAAAATCTGGAGGTAGCAGAGATAATATGCAAGACACCTTGGGAATGGCTCCATATCCATCAATATTAATTTGGGAAAGGAACCTGCTTTCAAACAATCCTTATTAGTACTAGTAAAAAACCGTATCTAAAATCTGAGTCTTGATGGGAGAAGGAAAAGTAAATGGCCCCTTGCAGTGGTCTTTAACCCAGGTAAATTATGAATTTGCTGCCTTATTTAATCCAAATCCCAAAGTTTGTAGGAGAGGTTGAGATTCAGGAAGGGAAGAATTATAATATTTTATTTTAAAGTATATCAGAGAAAAAGAAATGCTGCTCTAGAGGAAACAGATCAAGAGATGCAACTGAAAAAATCGTATCAAGGATGCCCTTGCAATCCTGGCAGCAAGAAACAACCCCTCTGGTCTAACAAGGGATTTTCCAAAGTTATTATCAACCAAAGGACCTTTTGAAAGTGCAACTAGACCAAAAAATTATTCATTGGAGCCAGGGTGGACTGAGCTTACACTAAGATCCTAGAACAAGCTGGGAAGAAGAGCTGAGAATACTGAGCTGCTGCTTGGACATTCCCAATAACTGCGAACAGTGACATGACATGAGTCGACGTCAACCGATTTTCTGGCCACTGCCATTAAATACGATGAGAATTCCAACCAAATCCTGCTCACCTTCATCTTTGCTCATGGCCCTCTGGCCTTGGCTGCTGGCAGAGTCTCCATCCCGTTGGTGCTTCTGGCTGAGCCTCACATACAGGGCCTTCTGCATGGCCGGCAGGAAATCGGGCACGTTGATGCCCTGGTTGTGGCCCATGTGGCCACCCATGCAGTCCGACTCGCTCCCACCTGGATGTGACTCCGGAGCCATGAGGTGAGCCTGGTGATCCGTAAATTCTCCGTGCCATGCTCCATCTACAGGACAAAACTCCGGTTAGCAGTTACCATAGAGCAGTGTTGACAGCTACAAACATGGAATTATGGAATGGATTGGTTTGGAAAGGAATTTAAAGGACATCCAGTTCCATGCCATGGCAGGGAACACCTTACCCTATCCCAGGCTGTTCCAAGCCACATCCAGCCTGGCCTGGAACACTTCCAGGGATGGGCAGCCACAGCTTCTCTGGGAAAATTCTGCCAGCGCCTCCCCACCCTCCCAGGGAAGGATTTCTTCCCAATAACCCTTTCAACCTAAAGCATAACATGACTTAACAACACAACTGAACAGCACCAGCTGAAAACGACAGAATACTGAACACATTCCAGGAAGTTTCTATCCAAAATTCATCCAGCAGACATCCTTACCTCCAGAATTATTGGCTGGCTGGAAGTTGTGTACAGCTTGGTGGGAATAATAGTTGTCGTAGAAGTCGGCCGGGTTCTGCATGGGCTCGTACTCCCCGGGCATCTGCTGGTACTGCGGCCCCGGGAGACAGTGATTGTCCCTTGGCATGTTCACCATGTGTCCCTGCACTCCGGGGGAATTGTAGGATCCTCCCATCCCTGGCGGGGTGAGGGGTGGCCCACTCTGCTGCCCCTGCATGGGCATTCCAGTCTGGTTCTGTGGGCCCATGTATCCAGGGGGAACACCCTGCATGGGGGGGCTCTGCGGCATTCCCGGCCCTTGGGGGCCTCCGCAGGGATGGTGCCCAGGAGAACCGGGGTGCATCGGGGGCCCGTTGTGTCCTTGGGACATGCCAGGACCTGGCCCTGGACTCGAGCCTGGAGTGTACATGTGCTGGGAATGTGGGTCGTTGCCCTGGAACGGTGGCCGCGGGGGTGAAGCGCTGTTGTAGAAGGTCGGTGGCCTGGAAGCAGAAGAAAATCAAGGAATCAAATTTTGGGCCTACAAACACCAACAGCTGGCTCTCTTTATCCCCTCCTACTTTTATTTGACCTGACACTGGATAAAATTCCCAGAGAAACATTATTTTCCAACTACACCCACTCCACATTCCTTAAGTTGGCCAAAATCACATTTTTTCCAATATTTGCTCATCTGCATCAAGAGTTTTGCACAAGAAAAAGCCAACTACAAAAAGACTGGAGCACCTGCAGATGGAGATGCTAAACCAAGAGTCAACTTCTGAAAGGTCAGACCTAAGTTCCTTTCTTTAGAAAACATGAAATAATCCTGGTATCAACCATCTGTCATATCCTTAACTTCACCCAGAATCTTGACAATGATTAAACAATGATTAAAGATTAAATTATAAATATCCAGGAGAGTTTTCCCCAGAATTCCAACACCTACTTCTTCCCAATTTTATGTGCCAAATCCACGGTGGGCTTCACAACAATTTCAAAAAGAGATGGGATTTTCTTATAATCTCCTGAAGGATCTTGGTAATTTTCCATGTCAGACTCGGAGAAGGGAAATTGCTCTGGAGGGGTTGGCAGGAGTCCGACCCCCGGTGGGGGTTTTGGAAGAGGAACAATGCCCCGCTTCCGGAGTTCCTCCAGCTCCTTTTCATCTTCATTTTGGGGTTCCTCCTCATTATTCAAAACCTGGAACAAACCCATGTGGCAAACATTTAATTAGTTTTACAGTATGCCAGTTCAATTTAGTCTTGTGCCTTTTATTGAAATATTATTTCCATATTTAAATAAACAACTTTCTTGTTATTTGCTACAATTCTGCTGGATATTGACATCCAACTCAAAGGAATTCTGAACCCATTTTTGGGAGTTGTTTCCCAGGACACCAAATCCCAGCCAAGAAAATACTTCTCTATTTCAGGAAGGAACAATTTCCCAAAAGTCCACTTCCTTCAAACAGGAGTGGAAGGAGTTATTACATGATTCTTCAAGTTTTTAGTGTTGGATTCACACCCCTTTTCTTTTAAGGCCTGGTGAGCAATGACTGGAGAGGGAATATCCCAATAAACCAGAGCTGAGGATTTCCCAGAGCACGTGGAAAAGGCTCCTCCATCCCTTGCCCACTCTGAGTGCAGCAATCCCGATATTCCCGGTATTCGGATCACTCACTTTATCCAACAGCTCCTTGGTTTCCGCAGTCAGGGGCGCATGAGAGAATTTGCATTTATCTCCTTGATAACACTTTGCTCCTGTGTGGTAGAACTTGCAGGGGAATTCATGTGAGGAAGGAATTAAGGATTCCTAACAGTTTGGGAAGGTTGTCAAATACAGCTGGCAGCTATCCCTCAATTCTTCATAAGGAATTCATCATTATGGTAAGAATTTTGGATGCTAACAAGCAGCTTACCTCTTACTTCCACTTAAAATTCTCCTAAAAATGACATTTCTGTGGCCTTCAGATTTAATATTCTAATTGTGATTAAAAAGGGAAAGGTCTCAATTCCAGAGGAAGACACCAAAATAATGACAAAAATAAACAGGTCAGAGATTTAAAAGTGTGGATAAATGTATCTAAAAATCCTGGATTTTATTTTCAAAAATGTTACAAATCAGTAATTTTGTATTTATTTTTTCCTCTGAAGTATTTGAGAAAAAGAATCTTGTCATTAACCTACACAGTAAGTGGTAGAATCTCTTATATATTCATCCTTAGAAATCATTTATATAAAAATAAATAGAAATAAAACAATAGAAATTAACATTTCAGGTGAATTTAGAAGTACTTTTAAAGGATATTGTGCAAATAAATGCAGTTCTCTCCTTTGGTGCAGTAACCCTGGATGTAAAACTTACAGATTTCCTTTTTCTTTTCAATCTCTGCATCATGATCAAATTTACACTGTTCTCCCTATAAATGAATTGAAAAAAAAAAAAAGCAAGGAAAAACCATTATCCATCTGAAATGCTGAGTAATTTAATTCCATAGTAAAAAGAACATCCTCCTCAGCTGAAATTTTTCATCTTTACCGACATTAAATTCCATTATAGGCATTAAAACTGTAAATTGTGGGGTTCTGGACATAGATAAAATTCCTGGATTGGAATTCAAAGGAGTAGATGGAAAGGTGACAGAAAATAATCTCTGTTCTCTGCCTTCACTTAGGAATTTGCATTTAAAAGGCATTGAAATAATATTTTACTGAATTACTTTAATATATTCTGTTACTCTTTAGGATTATTTTGCTGGATGTAGGTTTAGGTATTTTTTTAGGATTTATTTTCCCAAAAAAGACACCAAGTGCTCTTGCAATCCCTTCTAAAACTGAAGGTGGCAGCAAATACTCATCTGAGCCAAAGGTATTTAAAGGCAGCAAGAAACAGAACATTTCCAATAATTTTCATTTTTATTCCTATCATTTGGGTAAGAAACAAAAAATTCCACTGCTAAATCCCAAGGAACCAAATAAAAGTGAGAAGCATTCAGTGGCTGTGTTTTCTACCAATCCACTTTTTAAAGTTTAGCACCACAAAGCAATTCCTTCAAAGTTCCCAAATCAGCAGGAAATAATGTAATATATTCAGGAATTGTTGCATATTTAGAGATTCCAGACTTGTGAGAAATTATGTAATTACTATATTATTATTCTCAGGGTAAGTTTAGGATGTTTTAATAATAAAAATATCAATTTTTATTAGAATTTAAATCAAAATGTGTAACAGAAGGGGATGTTTTTCCACAAATAATTCCATCTAGAAATCCTCAGCACATCAGAAGTCAAAATATTGAGTTTCAACACCCAAGTTTGCTAAAAATTTATTTTTAAAAATAATTAAATTTACCTTAATGCACCTCCCTTCGAGGAAATATTTACAGATCTGTTTGCCCTTGTGCTCCACCGTGTGCTGGTTGATGAACTCCTGGCTCATATTAACCCATTTCTTCACTGGTTTGCCATCCTGGAAAAAAAAAAAAAATCCCCATTTTATCAGCTGCTTTTTGGAGCACTGGTGATGCAGATACTGGGAATAAGGACTGGAATTGCACGACCTCATGGAAGCCATCGGATCCTTTATTGCTGCCTCTGCCCCTCCC
This sequence comes from Chloropsis cyanopogon, assembly GCA_013400585.1. NCBI lineage: Eukaryota > Metazoa > Chordata > Aves > Passeriformes > Irenidae > Chloropsis > Chloropsis cyanopogon. The sequence goes on along the minus strand of WEZZ01020465.1, from coordinate 230,555 downwards.
GCGATCTTTGCGCTTCAGTTTCTTTTGCATTCCACGCCCTCTTCCAACGTTGTAGTTGTTCCCTCGTTGGGAGATGCCTGGAAAACAGGGATAACCTCTTAAAAGGATCACAGAAATTAAGGGAAAATGGTTCTCTCATGGCATCAAAGAGAGACAAATGGAATAAATTAAATCCCTCTCTTTCTGCTGTTGCAAATGTTATTTCTGACCAGTCAGAATATCCCAGGAAAACTATTCCTGGCAGCTTCCCTCATCCAGGCCTCCATCCCAAAAATGCCACCAAAACTTCCCTTACCTTTCTGGATCCCTTTCATGCCCTGTTTCTTCACTGGTTCCTTCAGGAATGGAGGTCCCAAATCCCCACTGGAAGTCTCTTTAGCTTGTCTGTACTGTTTGAGCTGGTCAGCAAAATCCTCATCCTTTTCCTCCTCGTTGTAATTGCCAAAGTTTTCATCGCTGTAATGACTGTAGTTGTCATACTCCTTACTCTTGACATTTTTTTTATGCTGCATTTTCTGGGAACTCATGTAATTCCCTGACACATGTCCATGCTGTAAGGAAAGGGATTGCATTAGGAAGCAATTCCGTATTTCCAAACTCCACGCCTCCAAACTGCTCTAAAAATTTATGTCCGGGGCTGTTTTATCACTACCAGATTTGCCCAAAAAAACCATCAATACTACAGGGAAAATCAGTTATTCAGGAAAAATTAATAGTTTTAATTCACCAGCTGAGAAAAGCCAAGAAAACTGAGCTCCCAAAAAGCAGAATCAACTTTAGACATTGAAAAGTGGCTTTTCAACAGTTTTTTTCTTTGAGTGCAGCCTAAATCCAGTGCAGGCAATAAAAAGACCCCTTAATAATAAAGATTCCTTAATTCCTGTTGCCTGATGGAGGAAAAATTGGTATCAGGCTTATTTTCTACCACAGATCCTGCTTTACATCTGGGAATCTCCTCAGGGAGATGAGAACTGGATGTGCTTCCAGAAATCCTGGAGAATAGGCACTGGGATGGAGCCAAACTTCCAAATCCACACTGTTTATATTTGTATTTTTGGAATGTCACCTCAGTAAAGACACGAGAAATGAGTTTTAAACTTCCCACCTGACTGAAGGAGGAATCATAATCCCTGTAGGAAGAGCTGCTGCTTTTTTTGTGGGGCCTTTCCGTGCGCTCCATGTCGGAGTCGTGGCTGTAGTCGGAACTGTCATCGCTGGAAGGAGAGTTATGCTAGAAAACAGAAGAAAAAAGCTGGGAATTTTAAGGGAGTAATCTTCTTTCCATAAATATAATGAGCACAAAAGTGACGAATTTACATTGTGCATCTTATCCTAAAAACTCTCAAATCCCCCTGGTTCAGCTTCCAAGACCTGGAGTTAACTTTGAACATGTAAGACCAGTTTAAGTCTTAATGGTAATAAAACCATTTTAATTCCTTCACCAATTTCTTGGATCCTTGTTCTGGACACCCATGAATCAAATCAACACTTCCAAAATGTTGGGTTTTTTCCTAACCTTATGCTTGTCCCGTCTTCTCCTTTTGGATTTTTTCTTTTCCTTCTCTTTTTTGCGTTTTTTCCGGGATTTTCGGTGGCCTTTCTCATTTTTCTGTTTATCCTCCCCTTTTGAGCCGTGTTCCTTCACATCCTCATAGGCTGCATCATCTATTTCCCCATCTTCCAGCTCTCCATCTTCCCTGGAAGAGGGAAACCAGGAAGACAATAAAATTCCATGTTATTATCCAGCTCACCTGTCACTGGAAAAAAACAGTTAAGAAGTCTGAAGCAACCCCAAGCTGAGATTTTTGGGATAAATGGATATGCCAGGAAGAAGACACGACTCCTGTATGACCTGGAATTCCTTGGAATTACATTAATGAAATAAAACTGGAACATTAATATCCCTGAAACACCTGCAGCTATCCCAAAAATCCAATTATGTTTTGACGATATCAGATAAACTCATTCCCTCAAGGATCAATTAAAATATCCTCTTCCATAAAATACCTACAGAAAATGCTCCTTGGGGACAAAGTTGTTCCCACGTCCCAGTTCCTCTGGGAATTACACTCATGGACTTCCACTTTTGGGATGCATCCAAGACTGGAATAACTTTACAGGTAAACCAATCTCAGTAATACAATCCCTTGGATTGCATGGCAGAGGGAAGATTACAAAAGTCCCCTAAGTTCTTTCCACAACATCCAAGCATTTTTCCAAGAACTGAGCTTCAAGAATGTAAAAAAAGAGGGGGGCAAAAAGGAGAAAGAAAGAAAAAGAAGGAAAAACCTAACAACTGGAAAAATAGAAATTGAAAAGATAATGGTCAAAAATACCATTTCTTGGAAAGTAAGTTATTTTTCAAGGAAGTGCCAAGGCAGGAATTATCTTCTGGTTTAGCTGTTTTTATTCCCATTTAAATCCCAAACTGGAGCTGTGCACCAGGAAAGGAGAGCAGAACCTCCATTTCAGAAGTTCCCTCCCTCTCCCACAACCTCCAGATACTTGGAGCTAGATGGATATGTGAAAACAATCCCAGAAAACATTCTCACTGTCTGAGTGGATTCCTAGAGCAACTCTCAAATGGATCAGAAAAGCATCTCTCAAATGATCTTCCAGGGAAAAGCAACCTGATGAAATCTCTGGGCAGTTCCACAAATATTTGGGAAGAGAGAATAAAAAAACGCCAATTCTGGTATTTTAATTTCATGTCTAACCTTCAAACCTGGATTTTAGCTCCCCTTCCTTGGCCTTATTTCAGGTCATCCTTAAAAAAATAATTCCTTATGCCCAAAGAAGATTTACTCCAGAATCTGCTTAAGTCCAAGATCCAAACCCAGGATGCATTTTCTGAAATATTCTGGGAATCTTTACCCTCAAACATTATTGAAGTCTTTAAATTTTCATTCCCCATCATTTCATTTAAAAATAATTTTACTTTAGGTTAAAATTCCCTGATGGCAAAAATTCCCCAAATTTTGATACTAAGGTGCTGCTTAAGAAATTAGGAATTAATAAGGAAAATAACTCCAAATAACAGAGAATTTTCACTGGGAAAATAAAATAAAAGAAGAGGGTGGCTGGAAGCAGTAAGAAGTGAAAGTCAATTAATTTCAAGCTATTTTCTGGGAAATCTGGCATTGATCTGTGTGTAAATAAACTTGCCTCCAACTTCTTCCTTACCCTGCCATGTATTTACCCACACAGAACCAAGAAATCCTCACAAAATCCTTGCAGGAAAAATCTTTCCAGGACCTCTGTGCTGGAAGGCTCAGACCCTTCATCACCATAATATTGTCAACAATAGGAATTAACTAAAAGAACTAAAAACATTCCTGTCTAGAGAAAACTGCATTAAAACAACCTTCCAAACTGGAATATTCAAAGTGTGGACAGACAAGATTTTTAAAATTATTTTTTACTAAGTAATTTCTTTATCATTCAACAGATCAGCTCAAATCAAACTATTTACAGAATTCCTGCTGCACAAACTGATTGGGAATCGTGAGGTTCCCAGTATGGGTGTTCCCTGCAGTGAACTGGTTTTACTGGTTCTACATTTACACAACTGATGTGACACAAAAACTTCGGAGCTGGGCCTTTTTTGAAGTGAATGTACTTATTTTACAGAGTTGAAGTTTTAGAAAAAGTACAAGTTATAATCTCCCAGGTCATATGTATTGTTGCTCTTCGCCTCATAAATTAAAATATTATAAAGCAACTTGTAAAATAAAATTAATTAGGTTGTTAGGTGGCACTTATTGACTCTATTTTACAATTACCAGTGTCACAATTGATTGTACTGGTGGGAACAGCTGGGAAGAGGACGAGACCTCCAAGCTGGAAAAACTCTGCTCCCAGCACTACCCGGAGTCACTCGGGCTTGTCCTCAAGGATTTGAGAACTCCAGAGCTTTTCAATCCCTGAAACAGTGCAAAGCCACAGCCTGACTGCAGCAACTCCACGGCACAGCTCTGCTCCAGCTCCAGCGGATTCCTGGTGTGCATACGGCTTGGAAAACAGAGCATGCAACAACTTCCACCCTTGCCCAAGGACAAGCAGGAAGGGGAAAACAAGAACCAGGAGCTCTGGGCTCTGCCTTGGACTTGCACTAAACCCCAGGCCTATTTCAGGGATCACTTCCCGAGGACAACCAGGAAGTGGAAAACAAGCACCAGCAGCTCTGGACTGTGCCCTGACCCTTGCACTAAATCCCAGGAGCATTTCCCAAGGACAAGCAGAAAGGGGAAAACAAGAACCAGCAGCTCTGGGCTCTGCCCTGACCCTTGCACTAAACCCCAGGAGCATTTTGGGACCACTTCCCAATTTACAGCACAGAACTTGGGACTCTTCTGCAGTGAGGAAACAGTTTTGCACAAGCCTTTTTTTTTTTTTTTTTTTTTGGTCTGTTTGTTTGGTTTTTTCCCAGTGTTTTCTGGTTCTCTGAAGTACCACAAAGGGTTGTGGAGCTGGGGGGGAGGGGGGGGGCGAAGGCCAAGCCCTGGGAATCCCAAAACCCCGGCGTTTTTAACTCCTGCAGCTGTGTCAGGAATGCTCAGGGTAGATGCGGGAACTGCCACCCTGGCACAGTATTTTTGGAACTAGTTCGGAAGGCCAGAGCTGCCTGGAGAAAGGATTTGAATTTCCAGCAGCTGCAGGAGAGAAAAGGAGGGAGGGAGCAACAGAGGTCCTTTCACCAGGAACAGGACTCTGGGTTTCTGCGCATGGGGATTGAGAGGTGGCAAAGATAACGTCAGTCAGCTCTTAATCTGCATTAAAAAGATCCAGTTAAATGTGTAAGGTGGAATCTGGCAAGAAAATGACGTTAAATATGGCTCTAGTGAGAAATTGTGGTATCAACAAAAACAGCCAAAAATAAAAAACCCGCCCAATTCGGAGCACCCTTTCCTGCCTGAGACAGAGAACAATGATGACATTCAACAGACACCCCCTGGAAAGTGCAATTTATGGAAAGAATGGCAAACAGCCCCCCTTCCCAGCCAGAATAAATCAATGAAGATGTAAAAACGCATGCATTCCAAAAGGAAAAATTAAAACCTTGCTAAAAAAATGCACTTTTAATGCAGTGACACCCCCCTCCCCAATTTGCATTCCCCACCACCACCCCCCGGCTCCGGCCTGAAGGTGACCTGCCCCCCAAAAACATCGTTAACCCCCTCAGGCACATTAACAGAGCATCATCATCATTACCAGCATCACCCCACTAAGTACCACCATTATGAGAAGCGGAGAGAGAGAAGAATGTTACTCGACCTTTCGTCCCCTGCATGTTGCCTGTCAGAGTCGGGCATGTTTGGGTCAAGAACTGGGTTTGGGGGTTTGGAGAACAGGCTTTCAAAGGCCATTGTGCCTGGCTGTGGTGTGGTGAGGAGGAGGAGGGAGGTGGAGGAAGGCAGGGCCCCGCCGCTGCCCGCGGTGCGGAGCGGCGGGAGGAGGA
>WEZZ01020465.1:197803-224593 GCA_013400585.1 Chloropsis cyanopogon | reverse complement strand
CCTCCCCTCCCGCCGCCGCCGCATGGCCGCCGCCCCCAACCTGCGCAGCGGGCAGCGCGCCCTGGCGGCCGGTGTGTGTGAGGGGAAGCGGCCCGTGAGTCACTAATTAGCGACACTCGTAATTAAACCGAGAGTGTGTGTCCCCAGGGCGGGACAAAAGCGGTCCTTGGAGTCGTTGTCAGGGTCAGGGCGTGACAAAAACCGGGATGAAGTGGTTCAGGGACAGTCATTTAATAAAAATGTGGTGGGCGAAGGGAAAACGCGTCTGTTGGAGTCACTCCAATAACGTTTAATTAAACGTTGCCGGGAAAAGTTACATTTTTATCCTTTTTCACGCTGTCTCCCTACCTCTCGGGGCTTTTCAGGACACGGAACTCGGCTTTTTCCAGTGCCAGGAATCGAATAAAGTTTATAAAAACAAGGCGGAACACTCGCATGGATTCCCATGGGATTCCCAGTGGGAGGAGCCTCAGATCCTTAAGGGAAGAATCATCTCCCTTGGGCCTCACACACCCGAGCAAGGCAAACAGGACCAAGGGTCCAGGTCATCAGAGAAATCAGTTAAATCCAAGAAAAAGGCTGGAAAACAGCATTTCTACAGGGACGAGGTGGTGGTGGCTTGGGAGCGTCATTAGGGCTACTTAATACTAATTAGCCCCATCAGCACAGGTGGAGCCCTGGAGCTGATGCCCACGGGACTCAGCATCATCTTCCCCAGGCCATAGGCAAGGAAAAAAGGGATTCTAACTCTGGACTCGAAGGAAGAATCCTAAATTTTTGGTTAAATATTCTGGGGTGAGAAATGGTGATTTTGGGACAGCACATCTGGGGCCAACTGTGCCCACCAAAGCAAAGCAGAAGCATTCCCGCTATTTTTCCAGCTCCAAAATATTATTATCCCAAATGAAAGTTGTATTTCAAGACTGGAAGGGCCTCTCTCTGCAAATTCCAGCCTCGGGAAGTCTGAAAGATGCCGGAGCAGCATCTTCCCTGCCCTGGGAAGGGAAAATAGCTCTAATAGTCAACTGGAATGGAAGCCAGAGGTTGAGAAAGGCAAAGAGCTGAACTTAAACTTTTCCAGGGCTGGAAGGGAGAAACCAGCTCACCCTGGCCTCAGGAATTAGGAAAATGTCAGTTTGGGATCATGCCGCAAGGAAAAGCCTCCAGAGCGTGGTCCAGGCGCCCGTCTCCAGCTGTGTTATCTGGAGAAAGCAGCAGATGGAAACTATTCTGCCCTGTTAGGAGCTTGTCCTCTCCCAGACTTCTGGTTTTTGGCTGCCAGATTTTGTTATCATCCCAAAATAGGGTCATGGCCTGTTGGAGGAGCATGTCCAGCCAGGCTGGGAAGTGGCAGGGAATGGGAGAGGGAGAGAAGAAGGAGAGGAGCAGCCATGCTTCTAGGAAAGCCTTTTCTCCTATTTTTTGGGGATATTTTTGAAGCACTCTGGAGTTTTCCCTTCCCTCCCCCAGCACAACCCTGGGATACATGTCCCTGCCTGGCTCCACATCCAGCCAGGAGCTCCCGCCAATCCAAACATCCTCCATCTGCCAACAACAGCCCTGAATGTCCCTTCTTGTTCTGCTGGAGAGATCCAACCCCTTCCCAAGCTCCCATACCCCCCAGAAATCCAGGAGATCAATCCCCCAGAGGAGACAGATCCATCTTGGGAAGTCTCTTTCCCTGGGACAAGGTGTGGGAATGGTTTTAGTGGGTGCAGCTTAGCAGGATGGAAGGGAGCGAGGATTCCCAGGGGAAAGGATGCTCAGGGATGAGGATTCCCAGGGTGAGGATTCCTTGGGGGGAAGGATTCTCCAGGCTGCGAAAGCTCAGGGATGAGGATGCTCTGGTGGGAATGAGTCCTCTGTTATCAGCCAGCCCCTCCCAAACAAAACAAAGCAGGAAAATAAAACCATGGATAACAGGCTCTTGCCCTCCCAGACCCTCCCAATTCCCCTTGGACTGCTCTGGGTGAGCATTCCCCCCCATCCACACATCCATCAGGTGCTTCACTCTGGTAACATCCTTTACATCATCCTTTAATGGTACGAAATCCAATGGGATGAGGGAACATGCAGAACATGCACAAGCAGGAGGGTGAATCCCCCTGGGAAGAGCTGAATCCCAGCTCTTCTATGCCAGGATGGGGGCTCTGACTGATGGAGCAGGGAATATTCGCACCTCCACATGCAGCTGAAGCTCTGCTATGAGGAGGATCTGTGGGGGATACCCATTTGAGAGGTTTAAGGAGCAGGGACAGCCCTGGAATTCCTCCTTTGCCCCACTTGCCAAGGAGGGCACCGAGGTGGACATTCATGGAGTGTTCCAGCCCTGATCAGTCCCAGGGAATTGGGGCACCAGACCTCAATCCCTACAGGCTGCCAGGGGGATTCTCAGCATCCAGAGGGAAGTGGAAGTGTGTTTTTAGGGAGCAGGACTGGGTGCAACAAGGGAGGGGAGCAGGAAAGGCCATGACCGTCCCTCCTCCCACATACTTGGCTTCACTGCTTCCTAAAGGAAAAAACAGGAATTCAAAGGAAATCAGGGCTGTGGTTTCCATCTGCTGTAGAACATCATCTCTCTGAAGCCAGGATGAGGATGGGGCTTCCTGCCGCTTGTCCACCTCATTTGGTGGTGTAAATCCCCCTAGACAGGTGTAAATCCACATGGGAAGAGGAACTGTAGGACAGAGGGGAGGCCAGATGGCCGCAGAGCAGCTCCAGCCTGGGCTTTCCCTGGGAGCTGCAGGATGCTGAGCAGGGAGCAGGAGCCACCCCTAAAACTCATAGGCCGAGACAAAGAGAGTGATTTTGGACAGGTGCTTGGCCTGGAACACCCGGTCCAGGTACTCGGCCATGTCCACATCCACGTGGATGGTGCGGGGCCCCTGCAGGCTCTGCACCAGCAGCAGCTCCCCGGTGTGCCGGTCCGAGCGCTGCACCACGAAGTGCCCGCGGTCGTTCCCGCCCACGATGCCAAAGCGGAGGCTGTCGGGGCCCAGACGGCCAGGAGCCGCCGCCGTGGCCATGCGGAACAGCGGCGCCGGAGTCTGGAGCTTGGAGGGAAGAGGGAGGTAGTGGAAGGAGATGGTTTTGGGGGCCTGGTGGCACGAGCGACTCTCCATGGGGCACGGGTTGCGCTCGCACTTGCTGCAAAAGGAAAAGCAACGGGAGATTTTCAGGAATGCGTTATCCATGCCCCGCCTAGCTGGCACTGGATCCATAGGAATACCATGCCGTGGATTTTGTGCCCCGCACTTACAAGGGGGAGGTTTTGATGTAGGAGACGTTGCCAGCGGCTGGGGGACACTGTGGGGTGACACACTGGAATCCCCCCCAGGTGTTTATGCAGATGCTCCCGCTTGTGCAGTTATCCTGGGATAGGGAGCACTCATCAATATCTGGAAAACAGGGGTGGAAAGCAGGGTCAGGGCCTGGAAGCCTCCAACTGAGCTCACCTTTCTATCAGAAAACAGGCAAAACCACCTTAAAACAGGTTAAACACAATCCAAATAATACAGAAGCATCCCAGAATTCCATCTCTTCTCCCCCAGCTCTGCCCCAGGCCAGCATGGGTTAACAGCAGCCCTCTGCCAGCAGGAAGGCAGCTGCTTTTCCAAACTTTCTGCTTGATTGTTTGGAAACATCATCCCTTTTTATTTACTGAACACCCATGGGACACCTGGCAGGAGCTGGAATGCAGAGGATTTGCTGGGAGCATTAGTGAGATGCCATGGAACACAGGAAAATCAGGGAGGAATGGGCACAAAAAATTCTCTGTTTTTCAGGAGGCTTTCTGCAGTTTTGGCCTCCCACCATTCCCACCTTCTGTCTTCCACCTGCACCCCAATTCCCTTGGATTGGGGGAGGTGCTGCCACCTCTGAACTGATCATGGAATTCTGGAGGTTTAACATTACTTTTGGTTCTTCCTAGGAATTCCCTGCTCCAAGAAGATCCCCACAGCCACAGTGGGGTTGTCTTCAAGGAGGTGCAGACCCAAAGTGTCACTCCATCATCCAGAGAGGTAAAGGAGAGGAGAGAGGGAAAGACAGAGGAGGAGAGGGAGAGGAGCAGCCATACTTCCAGAAAAGCATTTTATTTTCATTTTTAGGAATTCTTTTGAAGCACTCTAGTGGAGTTTTCCCTTCCCTTCCCCAGCACAACCCTGGGATTTATTTCCCCACCCAGCTCCACATCCAGCTGGAGTTCCTGCCAAGCCAAACATCCTCCATCCGCTGCCATCCTGCAAAGCATCGCTCTGTCATCCCCCTCCCCTCTACACCAGCCTCTTTCTTGGAAATGGAGAAAAAAGTGGGGAGAAATGGCAGAGCACTTGGGACCAAGCGGATTCCAGCCTCCTCACCTTCGCAGCTCTTGCCGTTGCCCAGCAGGACGTATCCGGTGGGGCAGGAGCAGTGGAAGGAGCCGGGAATGTTGACACAGGTGTGGGCACAGAGCCGGGGTCCCCCTTCCTGCTGGTACACCTCGCACTCGTTGAGGTCTGTGGAGACAGGGATTCACCAAATCTCACTTCAGCCTCCTGGGAAAACCCAGGGAGCGAGCGTGGGCTGGAGGAGCAGGCATGAGGTGGGTTGGAAATGGGCTAATGGCAGATTCCAGGGAATGGGAGCAGCAGCACAGTGGCTGCTTGAGGGCTGTGACCAGCGGTGTCCCGCAGAGTGCTACACTGGGCCCATTTTGAACTCAGCCATCTACGGCTTGGATGAAGGGGTTGGAGCCTCCTAAGGGAGTTTGGAGCAGCGGCTGATCCTCCAGAGAGGGTGTGGAGTTTCTCTCCCTGGAGATATTCCAGACCCAGCTGGACACAATCCTGTGCTGTGTGCTCCAGGATGGTGGGGCTGAGCCACTGTGTTCCCTTCCACTGTGACTCCATGACTCTGTGAGGGGATCAGGCACCGAGCCAGCCCCGTAGCCTTCCCGTGTCCCGGCTCACCCTGGCAGATCCCGTTGGAAGCCGTGCCGCTCATGTGGAAGCCGGGATCGCAGCTGCACTGCTGGGTCTGGGCAATCTGGGCACAGCGGGGCTGTCGGCTGAAGGCCGGGTCATCCGTCACACTCCAGGTGGGAGGAGCTGCGGGAAAACGGCGGGATGGGGAGTTGGGATGAGGTGGGGGAGGAAATACTCCCATTTAACCCTCAGCAAGGGTCACCTGCCAGTCTGAGCCTGGTACTGGCTGGTGGTTCTGGTCCACTGCGGGGGGCAGAGGCATTTGAAGTGTTTGAGACCCGCCATTCTGGCAGGGGCTGCTCGAGCACTCACTGATCTCTGCGGGAAAAGCAGCCACGTTGCATGTTATCTCCTTTGGGGAAGCAAGCCTCAGGAATGCTGCACACACCGGGATGCTTTGGTACCCTACGGCATGTCATAGCCAGGGTACCGTTTCCCCTCATCTCCCCTGCTGACCTGCTCCAGCTGAATTTTCCCAGTTTTCCTTAAAACAGAGAACTCCCAAAACCATGGGAACTGCAGCATCCCTGGAACTTTGGGGGGCAGCTGTGATCCCTCCCCACTTTGAGCCCCCCAGTATTCCCCCGTGTTTCTAGAAATCCACTTTTCAAAAGGACATTCCAGGGCAGGGAATGAGCAGTACCTGTGCAGCGGGCCTCCTGCCCTGTCCAGCTGCCGTTGGCCTGGCATATCCGTGTGCTGGAGCCCTGGAGCTGGAATCCTGGATCACAGGCAAAGTGAACCTCGTGATCCACCAAATATTTGGTGCCGAACTTCCTCCCATCCACAGGGGCTTGGAGGGCAGGACAGGTGGCTGCGAGACCATGGAAAACGGATGAATTTGGAAGGGGCCCTATCCTTCCAAGCCACCCTTCACCTGCTGTTTCCCTGGAATACTGTCCCAAGGACTCACCAGCGGGTAGCTCTGGGGCGGCCTTGGCCAGGGAGGCGTGGATGGTGCTGAGGCGGCTCCTGACAGTGCGCAGCCCTTCCGAGAACCGCGTCTCCTGCCCCTTCAGCAGCTGCTGCAGCTGGCGGATCGCAGCCAGGAGCTGCTGCCTGCTGAGGCAGCTCTGCGGGAACAGGGATACAGGCAGGGATGAGGACCTCCCTGTGCTGCCACTCCTCCCGGGAGCCAACCCGCTGCCCGTGGGAGGAGGACGGCGCGGGAGCCCCGCAGCATCCGGTGTTCCCTGAGCGCCCTGACTTTGTATTTTTCCCCGCATTTACGCAGATACTGGAGTTTTTTCCACCTAGGCCTGCACTCCAGGCAGGGCTGGGATCGCTTTGTGGGAGAGATGCTATAACTCATGTTTCATCCTGCAGAAGCTCCAGCCCTGTCCTACTTCCACATGACAAAAGAAGAGGAAAACAGCTGTCTTGTGAGCTCTGCCGGGGCCAGGAACACTGGTGGGACTCCTGCCCGCAAACCGATCGCTCCCATGGGACTGACTCATGCCGGAGATGGGCACCGTTATTATGGGATTCCTGTGGAATTGACTTGAAACCGAGGAAAAAGAGCAAAGCCGTTCCCGGAGCTCAGAAATCCGGGGAGTGCAGTGAGGAGAGAGCGCATAGAGACTGGGCTGGGGGCTATGGAATTCCAGGAAAGCAAGCAGAGGTGGTGGGCTCTGTCCCACCTGGTCGAAGGGATTTCTTCCCCCCTTTCCATAACCGCACTGTGAAATGATTCCCGTTTCCAAAGAGCCGCTGAGGGTTGAGAGAGGACAAACACAGCAGCCCAAGCAATGCGCTCGGTGTCCTCTGCTTCCCCGGGAGCAGTTTCGGGGGTCCCGGGCTGCCGGGGAAGGATGAGCCGGGCTGTACTGGCAGCTCTGGGATACCCCAGAGGAAGGGAGGCAAAAGCAAATAGATCCTGGCGCTTCGCTGGCTTTAATAAACAGCTCTTTGTTGGGGCTGGATTTAACTCCGTGAGCCAGCGCGAGCTCCGGCGGGATGCTGAGCCATTACAAAGCTGGAAAATCCCCCCCAAGAGCCCCAAACGGGGATTCTTTGCACCCGGTGTGCTCGGGGACAGCTTCAGGTGTGGGGTAAGAAGCGCGAAAAGAGCTCAAGGGAAGCTCCAAGCGCGGCTCATGGGCGGTTTAAGCGCGGGCTTTGCCCACCTGTTTGCCGGGGCAGGAGCGCGGGCAGTGCTGCGGGGCTGTCGCGGTGCACGGCAGCGGGGAGCGAGCGGGAAGCGGAGAGGAGCCCCGTGCCCCCCCCAGAGCTCCTCCCGGGGTCCCGGTCCCCCCTCACCTGGGCGGCCGGCGCAGCNGGACAGCTTCAGGTGTGGGGTAAGAAGCGCGAAAAGAGCTCAAGGGAAGCTCCAAGCGCGGCTCATGGGCGGTTTAAGCGCGGGCTTTGCCCACCTGTTTGCCGGGGCAGGAGCGCGGGCAGTGCTGCGGGGCTGTCGCGGTGCACGGCAGCGGGGAGCGAGCGGGAAGCGGAGAGGAGCCCCGTGCCCCCTCCCAGAGCTCCTCCCGGGGTCCCGGTCCCCCCNTGTGGGCATCCCGCCCCAGCGGTTGGGCTGCGGGAGAGTGGCTTTTCCCCCAGCAAAGCTGTTTCTGGTGCTGCCGGGACGAGTGGGCACCGTGCAGGATCCCCTGTCAGCCCCCCTGCTCCGGCTGGGCCGGGACCATCCGCGCCGGGCACGGAAACCCTTTCCCAGCACTGCACCCCCTCCCCAGCTCGGTACCCTGTTTTCCAGCTCCTGCATCTCATCGCAGTCACTGCATCCCTTTCCCCAGTCCCAAAATGCCTTCCCCAGCTCCTGCACCCCGCCCCCAGTTCGGTACCCCCTTCTCCAGCTCCTGCATGCCCTCCCCAGCCCGGTCCCCGAATTCCCAGCTCGGTCTCCCCAAGGAGAGGCAAGAGGTGCTGGGTCTGGCTCTGGTTGCTGCTGAGCAGCCCCAGCTCTGGAAGCAGCAGAACTTCCCCAAAAAGGAGAAGGGGCAGCAGGGAAGGGCCAGGCCATGGCTGGGGGGCTCCAGCCCTCCCGGGACCCCCTCAGGCTCCTGTTTCCCTGGTGTTGCAGCAGGAGCGATGGTTCCTCAGCACATGGATGGGATGGATGGAAACCGTCAAGGAGAAGGGAATGTGGGAGCACCTGCTGTTCCCACTGGGGCTCCCGTTGCTGTTTTCCATGGGGATCTCTTGCAGTGTAAAATCCCCCAGCAGGCTGTAGATGAGCCCTCATCACCCAGGGGGATGCCCACCCCACAAACCTTAACACATAATGGAAAAGGGGGAAAACAGCAGGCTCTGCAAGGCCAGCTGCCCTCTCAGCACCATCCACCCCACCCTGCATCCACCATTCCTTCTGGAGAAGATAAATAATTACAGCAAAGTAATTCCACTGTTAATTCTAAACCCCTGTGACTTCAGCCCAGGAAAGAGCTCCTGGGAGAGCCAGCCTCCACCAGGAAAACTGTGCAGGAGATAATAAATAAAAGAGACGACTGTTTATTAAAATATACCCTCTGTGTCCTTGCCATGGTGCCACTCACACCATTCCCAGCAGCATTTCCAAGTCCTCCCCGTGGCTCCCAGCACGCGGCCGCTCCAACGCTGGCAAAGTGCTGGCCTGGCTCCATCAGCTCCCCAGCTCCAAGCCCTGGCAGGGAAGCAGTGGCACATAGGGCTCCTCCACGGGGCCACCGAGCTGCTCCTCCACGACGTACCTGGTGTCCCACAGCTCGCTGGGATGCACATCCACAGCCACCTGCGCTGCCTCCACGCTGGGGGAGCCAGGCTCCGATGCCTCCCCGGCGTCCAAATCCGAGTCTGCTTGCAGGAAGCCGGAATCCTGCGTGGAGTCCGGGCTCTCCTCGGGAAGGCCAGTGTTGATGTAGATGACATCCCTGCATGCCTTGGTGCTGGGCAGGTTTTCCAGCAGCTTCTCCAGCTGGACTTTGAGCTGGGAGAAGCTGGGGCGAGTGGCAGGGTCAGCTCTCCAGCACTCAGACATTATTTCATACCTGGAAATCAGGACAGAAGTGTGGTTAACAGAGGATCCCAGCATCCCAGAATGGTTTGGTTTGGAAGGGACCTTAAAGCTCATCCAGTCCCACCCTGCTGCCATGGGCAGGGGCACCTTCCACCATCCCAGGTTGCTTCAAACTGCCCTTGAACACTTCCAGGGATGGAGCAGCCACAGCTTCTCTGGGCAGCCTGCACTTCTCTGGATTAGGGGAGGTATGGGGGCTAATTCCCAGTTGTCCCTACAAGCTGGGCAAGCCTTGAAATTCCTGTTAAATCAAAGTGAAACCAACTCCCTCTGCTCAGGCTGTTTTCCAAGGGCATGGATTTATCAGCCCAAGCTACTGCTGGAAGTGTGAGAAGTCTCTTCCAGTACAGCCCTGGGATCTGCTCCCTGGGAACACCCCAGCTCTGTGTGTGGCACGCCCAGTCCTTCCCTTGGCAGGTGCCTGCTCCCAGGCTGGATGTCAGGGATCCCTGGAAGTTCCCAGCATATCCCTGCCAGCCTCTCTGCCCTCCAGCAGGCTGGATTCGTAGAGGTTCCTGCATTGCATCCTTCAAGAACAGGCAGTGGAGAGGAGCCTTTTAGGAAATGTACAACTCTGTTTATCTTGTTGGGATCCAAAGCTCTCAGCCATGGGGGGTTAAACATTTTCAGCTCTAATGGCACTGGAGAAAAACTCGGGAAAGAAGCCTGGGAGAAACACCTTTGCTGCTGAGCTGCTCAGAAATCCAAAGGTTTGTGTATTCTGCATATCCCCTTTCCAAGGAGACACAGATTCATAGATTTGAGGCAAGGAAGGGACCTAGAGGGAGTTTTGTTGGACAAAGGGAGCATCACCAGCCAGGACCTTTTGGCCAAAACAAATCCAAAAATAAAGAAATAAAATACTAAAAAGTCCCATCACTGACTGTTCCTGGTGACCTTGCCAGCCCAACAAACCCACTGCTTCCCTCAAGGATATTTGTTGGGATTTTTGCCTGGAGTTCAGCAGATGCTGACACATGCTCTACTCCACAATCCAGCTTTCCTTAGGCACGCTGTGCAAACATTAAGGGGTTTGTTCCTAGGAAATATCCATTCTCCCAGCTGGGATCCCAGGACTCACAGCTCATCCAGGCAATCCTCAGGCTTCTTCAGGCGCTGCCCATGGAAGAGGTATTCATAGATTTCGTGGTTCTGCACCCCTGGGTACGGCGTCATCCCACGTGTGGCAATCTCCCACATGGTGATGCCAAATGCCCACTGCCGGCACAAAGGGAAAAGGCCAAGGCTGAAGGGACACTTCCAGGAGGAATGAATGGAATGAACCTTTTCATGGGGAAAGGCCACTGCCTAGCATCCAAGGGACAATGGGCGGTGCCGTGGTGCTCCCAAAATTGGGAATGACCAGGATGGGGGCCAGGAGCCCACTAAGGAACCAACTGCACCGGCAGCAGAAGGGCTCTGACAGCCTCCTGTACTTCCAGGGAATGACATCAACAGGAGCACAGCATGGCTCAGCCCAGGGGACTGTCCCTCCAGGCACGGGGACCTACCACATCGCTCTTGGTGGTGTAGACACGGTCAGCCAGGGACTCGAGGGCAATCCACTTGACCGGCATCTTGGCGATGCGGCCCTGCCGATAGTAATCCCCGCTGTAGATCTTCTTGGAGAGCCCGAAGTCTGCCACGCACACCGTCATGTCATCCCGCAGCCTGGGGGCAAACAGGGATCAGGACAGCCCCAGGGCCACATCCTGAGACACGAACCCCAGGCTGAGATGTGTGTCTCAAAACCAAGGGAACTTTTATTGGAGGGAGCAGAGTTGTGCTGTAAATCCAGAAGGTTCATCCTGTGGGATGGAGCAGACGAAAATACTCACATGCAGTTTCGAGCTGCCAAGTCCCTGTGGAGGAAGTTCTGACTGCTCAGGTATTCCATGCCCTGGGCAATGTCCACCATGAACTTCACCAGGGTCTGCAGGGGCACAAACTGAGGAGGGAAGGTGGGGGTTACACAGTGTCGATCTGAAAGGTTTCCCTGTCCAGGGCTGCCATCCCCATGGATGAATCCATGGCAGCAGTCAAGCTCTCATCCCTCAGACCGTGACTCACGAGCCTGCAGGAACTGTGGAGGGGGATTCCCTTCCCACTTTGATCCCACCCCACTCCTCTGCTCCTGGTCCTCCCTACCTGAGGCGCCATTTCCAGCCGGGAGCGGAGCAGGAAGCTGTGCAGGTCTCCGTATTTCATGAATGGCAGGATCACCATGGGCTTAGGCACCTGCAGGGAGCTCAGCTCGATGCACACCCCTGGGAAACACGGACAACTCACACACTGCGCTGGGAAAAGGGATCCAGGTCCACCCAAATCCCAGCTGGAGGGTGGGAAGGAACAGCCCATACCGAGGAGCTTGATGACATTGGGATGGTCAAAGTCCTTCATGCACGCTGCTTCGCTGAGGAACTCTTCGATCTCCCTTTGGGAAAAGTTATCCACTGGGAAGCAGAGAGAAAGAAAGAAAGTTTTAGAAGCCCAAAACGGTGCCAGGATGCCATTCCTGAGAGAGATACTGGCAATGTTGGTATCCAGTGGGGCACAGAGACAACTTACACTTCATGGTCTTCACAGCCACCTTCTGTGGGGGCCCTTCGGGCTGGCTGAGCCGTCCCTCCATCACGGATCCAAACTCCCCTGCAAAGAAGGAGTTCAGCAGAAGGAGTTCAGCAAAGAAGGAATCCCTTTATCCAAAGCACCACCTTTCAGGACATCACCAGATCCCTAAGATCTGGAATGCTCCAAGTGGGAGCCAAAAGGCTTGTTCCTCATAAGTGACAGAAGGAGGACAAGCTGGGCTCATGGAAGGTTCCCTGCCCATGGCAGGAGGTTGGAATGAGATGAGTTTTACTCACCCTCTCCCAGGACCTTTCCCAGGCTCAGGGCATTTCTGTCCACGACAACATCCTGCAGCTTCTGCTGGAGCTCCCTGCTGACACCCAGGCTTCCCACTGCAAGAGAGGGGGACAGAAGCTCAGGCACCTCCCACCTGTTGCCATTTCCCCCTCCAGCTCCTTCCAGAGGGATAAAAATGTATCCTTACGGGTCAGTTCCACCGCTCTCCGGCAGTAGGACTTCTTGGCTGTGTAGCTCACTGCCAGCTCCAAGTCGTTCCTGCTGAAAGCATTCCTAAGGGAACACAAACACATTTGCTCTGGCTGCTTCAGCTGGATGAAGGAATCGGCACAGCAGGGGCAGGAGCCTGGGGGATGCATAGGAAAAGGGGAAATGCATGTTCCATTTCCTTTTTCATGATCAGCACCATCACCTGCAACATCTGAGCAAAACAACAGCCCCACAAACACCACTGAACCATCAAGGAATGAATCATGGAGCTTTTGGGGAGGAAATAGGATACTCATTTCCTACTCAAGGAGCAGGAATCCTGCTGGAGCCCTGCAGAATCCAGCTTTGGGAAACAAAACCAAGGCAGGATGCTCCAGAGCTGGGAAAACAGGGAAAGAGTGACAATAACCAGTTAGGAAAGGGATCCTTACTCAACACCAGTTTCCAAACTGGGAGCACAGGGCAGTTAAACACCACTTGGGACGTCACGAGGATGAGTGAGGAGTGTTGGGTTATTGCAGGAGAAAACAGCTCTTTGTCTGTGTTTTTAAACAATGCTAGGCCATTGAACCCAGGCGTGGGATGAGGCAGGAGGGCTTCTCCAGGACATGGGATATTATGGAATCATAGAATCATGGAGTTGAAAGGAACCCACAAGGATCATCCAGTCCAGCTCCTGGCCCTGCGCAGACACCCCAACAATCCCACCCTGTGCATCCCTGGAAGCATTGTCCGAACGCTCCCGGAGCTCTGGCAGCCTTGGAGACGTGACCATTCCCTGGGGAGCCTGTTCAGGTCCCTCTGGGGGAAGGATCTTTTCCCAAAATCCAGCCTATCCTCCCCTGATACAGCTCCAGCCATTCCCTTGGGTCCAGGTCACCCTCTGGTGACCAGTGACACCCTCTGCTCTCTCATTTCCGTGCCAAAACACCTCCCCCACCAAGTTGCACAAGTTCACTTCCCTTTAAAAATAGGAATAGTGAGCAAAAGGTGAACTGCTGAGCTAAGGAAGGGAGGGGAAGGAAAAACCCACTTAGTCCCTCACCACAGAAATAAAAAACGTAATTTGTGGTAACAACATCAGTCCTGGGGACAGAATCCTTGTCCCCAAATGCAGCATGGGCTGCTGGCCTCCCACCCCTTGGGAGCTGCCCTGTTTTCCATCCCCTTACCCGTATTTTGTCTCCACACATCGTTTCTGGATGACCACGGACAAGCAGAGGAGGACTCCAACAGCAATTGTCCCGCAGATAAATCCCAGGGCTATGATGAAGGAGTCAGCATTCCCGGATGCTGGAGTCGAAGAGGGGGCTGAGGTTATTAATCCTAAGAAAATATCCTGTTAATGGAGCCGGTGAAAGAATCAGCCTGCAGCATGTGAGGCTTGGGGCAGGAATTCCCAGGGGTTTTCAGTGGAGCCCAAAGGGTTACACGGGAATGAGGAAAAAAGGGAATGAGGAGTGAGGCTTTCCTGCTCCCAAATCAGGATCCTTAACTGACAGGGAAAGCATCCGAAGGGGGATGGAGTGATGCCAAACAGCCTCATGGAAAACAAACCCCGGGCTATTGCCAGCATCCAGCCCTGCACCTCCTCACCACTGGCAGGGATGAAGATTTCCACGGGAATGCTGAAAGGTCCCACTCCCCCCTTGGTGACAGCGGCCACGCGGATGGAGCAGGTGGCGTTGGTGGCCAGCACGGGCAGCACAGCCAGGCTGCCATTCAGCTGGACCTTGTCGGAGATGATCTGCTGGAGAGAGGAAAGGGAGAAAATCCTGGGCTGGTGAAGGCAGGGAAACCTCGGGATTCACTGAGAATTGTCCCCTTGGCAACCTTTGGAGCTGCTTTGCTTTCCCAGCCCAGAGGAAGTGCAGCACCCGGCTATTTAGGGAGAAGAATGGCCCTGTGTGCAAGGGCCGGATGGGATCGGGAACGGAGCTGAGCAGCGCTTCCTGTTCAATCCGAGCATTCCTGGCCCTCTCTGCTTCACAACACCAGCAGCCAGAGCCAGAAAAGAGGCAGGGAAGGATCTGGCAAGGAAGGGAAAGGCTCTGGTGACATGGATTGTGACCCTCAGCCTTCATTCCACTGGAGCCCTGTGAACCTCAGCACTCACGGATCCGTGTGCTCCTGGTAGGATTGTCCAAGTGCTCTGGAAGTAGATCCTAGGCTCAAAAACCACTCCTTCTGTGGCTTTTGTGTCCAGCTAATTATATGCCCACTTTTTATGTACTTCCTGGCTGGTACCATGGCAGGAGGCAGTGTGGCTTGGTAAAAACACAGGAGCCTTTCCCTGCAAATTCCACCCTTTCCTGGTCATTTCCAGCTGAGAAAGTGCTGATGCTGCTCCCTGCCGATTTCCCACTGTAAAACAGCTGCCCAGTTGCAGCCAAAACATCTCCCAGGCTGCTGTGCTCAGCAGTGCCTGGCTCCTCCCTGAACATCCCACAAAAAAAGAAGGAGCGGAGCCGGATCAGTGGGTGAGGAGAGGGAATGGAGCTGAGGGGGATCAGTGGGTGAGGAAATGGAGCTGAGGGTATCAGCGGGCGAGGAGAGGCACGAGGAGAGGGAATCAGAGCTTCCCAGAGGGAACCAGTTTCTGTTCCCTGTCCCAAAAAAGCCGTGGAAACAGATGTGAAACTCCCAGGCCCTGGGAAGGTGTGGTAATCTACCGGCAGCAACAGGAGTTGGGACCTATTGTAACCTCTGCTCCCACATTCCTGCCTTCCTCCTCCTTGTATCCACATGGGATCCTTTCCCTACCACCAGCCTAAAATTGGGATCCTTCCCTGTCCTAAAGGGCTCTGCTGTGTCATCTGAGGACAGATCCAGACCATTAGGACAAAGCAGAGCTGACCTGCCAAATTTAATGGGATTTTATGAGTTTTGTGGTAGTTCAGGAATTTCCTCCCGTCCCAACTCAGGCAGCCTTGGCTCCAACAAGGACTGCAGGTTAAGGAGGAAAATAAGCCAATTTTTGGGAATTTTCTGCTTGTGGAGAGGCCTGCAGGTGGCCCTGTGACACCAAAATCGGGCTTCTTCCTGACTCTATCCTGCAAAAACTGGTGGTTATTTTGGGGCAGTCCAGATTTAGCCTGTGCAGGGCCACAGCTCAGGGACTTTATTTCATGGAATCATTCTCACAGAATCATTTAGGTTGGAAAAGACCTCTGAGATTATTGAGTCCAACCTTAGAAGGAGCTTTTTGAGGAGTCAGAACTCCAGTCTCGTGTCTCAGACTCATGGAAAAATTGAGAACTGGAAAAAATTTCACTCCATAAGCTGTAAAAATGGACAAAAATTAACAAACAACAACAGCAACAATAGATCTCCCTAGGCTTAAAGGGCAAGGCCTGGATTTGGCCTTCTGCTGGAGAGAGACAGCTCCTGTCAGCAGTTTTTTCCCGAGTCACAAGATCATGATTTTGTTTCCCTGGCTTCATTCAGACTGAATCTATTCGGAGGAGCAAAAGGAGAACAGAAAGTGCAGCACCCGACAAAAAAATGAGCATGAGTCACTGTTTCCAGCTGGGGTCACTCCACCAGCCTGGCACAGAGGAACCCAAAGCACAGTTGGATCCATTCCTGCTGTTATCCACAGGCTCTGGATGGGATCTTTTGCCCAGAGCCCAGGCCAACCTCACCCTAGCAAATTCCTGCAGCTACTTCCCAAATCCTAGAAAAGGAAGCAGAGTGTGCCAGGTGATTTCATGCACACACAGAGAGGCCTCTGGGCCAAAGAGTTCCTCGAGCTCTGAAATTCTGTGCTGTTGGTCACGGCAGGGATAAATCCCATCTGAGTAAGGAACAGCTCAAAATCCAGGGAATGCAATGCCAGGAATGGTTTGAAGCCCACATAAAAGCCCAAGACAAAGAAATGAGCTCCAAAAGTATCTGTGGAAGCACCAAAACCCATCTGGACATTCCTGCTGGAAATTTTTCAAGGATTTTAGCCATTCTTCCCCAATTCCTGGTGACTCACCATGCCCTCGGAGTTGTGCCACCTGTACCAGATGTGGTAGCCCTGGAGCTCCCCGTGGATCCTCTCCAGGGGTGGCTTCACCCAGTGGACCTCCAGTGAGGAGCTGGATTCATTGAGGGACACCGTGATGTTGAGCGGCGGCATGGTCGGAGCTGTGGGAATCAATGGAAAAGGAGGTGAAGGAAGCTGGGAGAATGGGTGCAGAGGTGCAGGAATCTGATGGAAAACGAGCTGAAGCTCAACCAGAAAGCCCATGAAAAATGGGAAAGTTTCCTTTCCCATCCTGGGAGCAACCAGGACTCCAGAGCTGCCTCTCATCCAGAGGGATTGAGGCAAGGAAACCCTTCTCAGTCCTTACTCCCCATTTCCTACCTCCCTCTGTGGTGCTGGCCGTTATCCAGGGGCTGAATGCCGACCAGCCGACCTCATTCCTGCAGGAAACACAGATGTTGTACTCTTCCATGGGCTCCAGCTGCTGGATGTGATATACGTGGGGAGGCACCGAGGTGTGGAAGGGCTGAAGAGAGACGTTGCCTCTTGGAACAACTTTCTTGACCTTTAATTGGAAAATCAGTCCACAAACAGGGATTAGTCAGCAACAACCTGCAGGGAGAGATGTTGGAAAACAGGATCCAGAGCTCTGCCTCTCATTTGAACTCTGCAGGGAAAAGCTCCTGCAGGGAAAGCTCATGGCAGGACATTCACAGGGCACAGGGAGAGGGCTCCTGCACGCGTGGAGCTGGGAACATTCCAGGGATGTTGGGAAGGAGGGAAGGATGATTTGCTGTTTCTTGTGGCATGGAACAAAAGAAGCCCCAAATAAAATAACCAGGCAGCACATCCCAAATAAACAAAATATAGCTCTTCTTTTTTTGTGCGGCACATCGTTGGAAAACAGGATCTATCTCCATGGGATGTCACGGGACTAATCCCAATCCTTGTCACATTTAGCAGCATGGATGAATTCAACATCCCAAAAACAAGTCCTGCTTTTCACAGTAAGACAAATCTATGGATGTGGAGCCCCCATGGAGCTGCCCATAGAGCCACTGCAGCTTTCCAGGAAACATCTCATTTTTGTGGGAAGCACTAGCTGGACTAGGACAGAGGGAGGAAAGAGGAAGAGCAAGAACAAGGACAACCCAACTCAAGTGCCCAGGGCCGTGCAGTCCTCTGAAAAGCCTCCATCCGTGATTTTGGGATGGCAGCACACCTATCCTTGTGCTCAATCAAAAGAGCCCCCCACGGTATCCCAGGATGGTCTCAGCATTTGTTTTACAGCCAAAATATAAAAGAACAGCCTTCATCCTCAGATTTTCATGGAGAAATTCCCAGAAATGCTCCAAGTAGATCTCTGGAAGATTCTGCAAGCCTGGGTTGCTGCAGCTACACACTTGTCCTGGTCACACACTTCCCAGCCAAGCAGCATTCCCAAAGTCAGGATTTGGAGGGGCAGGTTTCCCTCAGCTCCCCATTCCTTAAAAATAATGGGAAGGAGCTCAGGGGTTGCCTGACTCCTGAAAAAGTGGGAATGCCACCTCCATCCCCAAGCTGTCACAAGATGCTCTGAGGGAAGTGAGCAGGGACCAGAGGAACACACACGATGCTTCCGGGACCAGACATCCTGAGCATCCAGCCCGATCCTCAATTGTCTTCTGAGAATAATCCATCAAATCTATGGATTTGGGAGGGAGATCAGGATGTTTGCAAACAGCAACAGTTGGAATTGGCAGGTGGGCCAGCTGCAGCCCTTGGGAATGAGTCACTGGTCGGTGGGCCGGGGATTATCCAAGGGGACAGCAGCAAAAGGGCTGAGTCACAGCTGTGTTTTTGCCAGAAACCCTCTCCTGTTTTCCACTTTCAGAGGCCATTTCCTACGGACAGACCATGAATGTTAAGTCATAGGAAATTCCTTGGCTCTCCACCCTGCTTCCCAAGCTCCAGCTGGAAGGCAGCAGCAGGACAAGGTGCTAATATTAGCCCTGGTACCTTTCTTCTCTGAAATTCCTTTCACTTTTACCTGGCTTCAAAGGTCGCCTCTCTCCACGTGTTATCCCAGCTGGAGTGGAGATTTGCCAGGATAAAAATCATATCCATGAGACAGCAAGATGGGCTTGGACTGGCAAAGCCAGCCATATGCAGCAGGTGGAAAAGGCCTACAGGCTCTACCCATGCAGGTGGAGTTCCCTGAGCTCTCCAGGACACAGGTAATCCCTCAGCTCCTTCTTAGGAGTGGGGAGCTGAGGGAAACCCACCCCTCCAAATCCCAACTTTGGAAATGCTGCTTGGTTACTAAGGGTTTGATGAGGTCCATTAAAACACATGACAACCTGACTGCGTTGCCCAATGGAAAGGGGGCTCCAAGAGAGCTGGAGAGGGACTGGGGACAAGGGCATGGAGTGACAGGAAAAGGGAGAATGACTTCCCACTGCCAGAGGGCAGGGATAGATGGGATATTGGGAAGAAAATGTTCCCTGTGAGGCCGTGGCACAAGCAGCCCAGAGAGGCTGTGGCTGCCCCATCCCTGGAAATGCCCAAGGCCAGGTTGGAGCAACCTGGGATAGAGGAAGGCGCTGGAAGGGAGTTGGAACTGGATGATCTTTAAGGTCCTTCCAACTCTAACCATTCCAAGATTCCATGCAATCTGTGCAGCTCATGCCAAACACCACCAACTTCCACCTGCCTCGGAGCATCCGTGTGGGAGAGTTGCAGGGATATGGGAATTCTGGATGCTTACCTGGATGCTGCAGCTGTTCAAGGCAGAGAAGGCATCAAAGCCTGGCACCCAGGTTATCGTGATTCCATGGGCTGTTCTGTTGAGGACCTGCACACTGACTGGAGCCAATGGAATTCCTGCAGGGAGAAGCCAAAGGCAGTCAGATAGAGCCTAAAGACAAACCTGGCATGGTGGCTTTTCCCTGGAGCTCCCAGGGCTCAGTGTGTGACTTCACATCCGAATTCTGCGGATGTGCTGGACTACCGGATAGGGAAGCACAAAAATGTCACTTTCAGGACTATTTTGGCCATTTCTATATTTGTGACCACTCTGGGTGGCTTAAAGGCCATGACTTGTTTTGGGGAACACCCTCCTCATGTTGCCAGAGCAGCTCCCATCAGGAATGTCAGAAATTTCCACTGTTTCCTACGGAAAATTCCTATGGAGCACCACCCTGCTAATGAAGGAAGGAAAGGATGCAGCCCTTCCGAATCCTGCTTTGAAGCTGACAGTTTTGTTTTCAAATTCAGATTTTGGTGCTCCCTTCCCCATCCCGGTGCTGGGATGACCAAACCAGGATGACCACATTACAACCAGATCCCACTGGATTTTAATTATAGGATTGAAGCTGGGATCTCCCTCAGCTTGTGAAGGATGAGTGCTGGGACGTGTGGGACACAGGGGTTTAACAGGGAATGGGAGCTGACCTTTAATGTTGACCTGGCCTGGGCTGGATGCAGTCAGGCCTTTGCTGTTGTGTGCCTCGCAGCTGAACAGCGCTGGCTTGTTGAGTCCTGCCGGGAAAACACAGCTCCGTTCCCTGGATATTCCAACACCATCCCAATCCCACCAGCTCCCCACCAGCAAACACTCAAGGTTTCCTTTCTTAGCCTGTTTTCACTTCCCTCTGTGACACTTCTACTGCCAGTGCCCAGGGGTGACCTCCGGCTCCCCACTCCCACACCAGGGCTACATGTGTGCCATGACTGCCAGGCCTGGCAGGGCAGGGACGGGATGTCCCTACGGAGCCCTTGCACAAGCCCCTGAGGAAGGGGTTGTTTTCCCTCCAAAAGGGGAAAGGCAGAAAGCAGAAGAGCCCCTGCCACGGCCTGGTCAGATGATCTAGTGCTGGTCAAGGATTGCTCAAATCCCCCAGCTGATGGCAGAGAAGGACCACTGGAAATACCCAAGGGCAGATTCTCCTGGCCCGGGTGAGGTGATCCTGGGCTTGGTGATCCCATGCCAAGGTGGATGTGGGGAGTGCTGGCTCATCCCAGCAGTGCCCCAGGGTGCCAGGCTCCTGGGCCAGGAGAAGCTCTGCTCCAATGACCCAACCTAGCAGGTGCCACCAGGCGGATGCAAGGGCATCCAAGAGGAATGAGTCACTTCTGCCGGCTTTCACCGCCTTTAAAGGCCGCCTGCCACTGGATGCCAAGATTGGGACAATTATAGCCCAGCTCTTAATTAACCACTGGCCTCCTCCTCCTCACGAGCAAAGCAAGAAATACCCCATCTTTTGGCTCTGCAGCAAAACCAGAGTGGGGGTTTATGTGTCCCACCAGCTGTCATGGACACACAGCACAGGGGGCATCCCAAACTCATCCAGAGACACAAAGTGGGGACCAACATTCCAGCAGCCCAGGAGAGCAGCCAGGTTCCTGCTGGCACAGCCAGAGGCTGGTGGAAAAATATGCTGCTTGCTTGGGAAACGGTTGACTATCCTGCCTCTTCCAAGGAAGGGATTTCTGGCAGTAGCCAGAGGGGGTTGGATTGGGCTTCCTGCCCCAGAGGGGCCCCAGGGCTGTGCATGGCACGGGAACAGCCCCTCCTGGCAGGGACCAGCTCTGGGACTGCACAAAGCACATTCCCAGCTGTGGTGTCCCACGGCAGGGACACTCCATGGCAGGGACACTCCCAGCTCACCTGGCACAGTCAGGACCGATGGGGAGATGTAGGGCTTCTGGTTGACCTGGATGTTGTTCTGGAACCAGTAGATCTCCACAGGCTCTGGAGGTCCCACAGCCTGGCACGTCAGGTTGAAGGGGCTGTTCCTAGTGACATTCAGCTGCTCGGGCTGACGGATGAAGTGCGGGAGACCTGCACAGACACAGGGAAGCAAAGGATTCCCCATTTCTGGCTCCCAGCTCCTGTCACTCAGCCAGGACACAACTTCACAGCTGCTCCAGCTCACCTTCCAGCTGCACCAGAATGGGATCGGACACCACTTCCACACCGGAGATGTTGAGTTTGCAGACGTAGGAGCCATTATCCGAGCGCTGGGCACCGAGGATGCTGCCGGATGGAATGGACACCACCTCAGGGCTTGTGGCTTCCCATCTTCCCTGGGAGCCAGCCCTCAGGGCATCCCTCATTCCCACCTGCTCCAGAAGGCTCACCTGAAGGTGGAGGTCATGGCCACCTCCTCCTCATCGGGGATCTCAAAGTGGCTGCTGGCGATGCGATCCAGCACATGCAGCTCCCTCCCATCCTTCCAGAGGGAAATTCCTGGGGCATCGGGCCGGAGCAACTCCTGAGGCACTCGGATGGAGCAGTTGAAGGTGATGTCCTTGTGCTCATTGATGACCACGTGTCGCACCGTGGGGTTAAATCTGAGCTGTCCAACAGAGCTGCCTGAGGGCTCCTCCCTGGTGCTCAAGTGGGGCCAGTGGCCAAGCAGGCTCCGCTGGGAACGCCGGAAATGTGGCGACAGGTATAGCCTCAGACCTCCTTCTCTGTCGGCATCCTCTGCAAGGGAACATGTGTGGTTTGTCACCACCACCATCAAGTTTGGGAGACCTCGCAGCAAAGCAACCCCACCGCTTCCAAGAATAATTAAAGGCAGCTCATTTCCATTTCCCAAAATGTTGTCCCAGGATTCTGTACAGGCAGCACCGCTAAAAAAGTCCTTTTTAAAACAAACAGGAGCAGTCCAAGCTAAAGAAAACACTCAGCCATGTTTCTTTGGGAAGGGAAGAGGCAGGAGCTATTCCTGCTGCACTACACCCCCAGGACTGGAATATAAAAGGATCCCTATGCAGCAGGAATTTGGGACTGCACTCAAGCAAAGCCCTTGCGGGGCCACAACTAAAGCATTTTCAGCTGGGGTGGAGGAAGGAACTCCCAGCTGGAATTTTGCTGATTTTAGGCTCTGCCAGGAGCCTGTCCCTTCCCAGGAAGGGGAGAGTGGGACAGTCAACTTTTGCTAAGTGCCTCCACTCACTGCTTTTCCCAGGAAAAGAGCTGCAGACGGATGAAGAAATGCCTTTGGACAGTGTATAGGACCCAGCTGCTGTTCAGTGTTGCTCTCCCAGGGTCTTCTCTTACGTTTTTTCCCAGAGGAAAGCTCTTTTTGAGGACTTCATACCCCCACCTCCAGATCACTAAATGGCATTTTCCCCCTCCCTCCCAGCACTTCACACTCAGCCATGGCTGAGATGAAGAGCAGCTCTCCTTAAAGCAATTCTCTTCCAAAAATATGTGTATTTTTGAGGAGGTCAGATCCAGGGGATCCACCACGTGGAGGTTGCTTTTCCTGGACCATTTCTGAGCTTTCTGAGGCCTTCCCAGCCATCAGCAATCCCAAGCCGAGTGGTAAATCTCCCTTTCAGCAAGCAAAGGCATTGTGCCAGACAGGAATATCAATGAAATCAATTCCCTTTTCCAAGAAAGAAAAGCCAAACAACCACTCACAGTTTAAGAGATAAAGAAAGCACAGTTTTTATTGAACCTGAGCTCAGCTGAGTTTGTTTTTGGGCAGGTTTTAGCCCTCAAACATCAAACAACGAGTTTTTAAAGTAACGTCATCACTGTTGTGAGTAATGGGGCACAAGCCTGGTGTGTTTTTCCCAGAGCCAAAAAACACAGCCCAGTTTTGAGGTTGAATATATCCCTTTGCTAAATCTATCCCTATTTTTAACCCTGAAGAAATGCTGCTTGAGGACAGAATGCTGGCAGGGTTTTTCAGTCCATACAGAAGGGGGAGGCTCTCCCTGCCTCTCCCCAGCACAATGGGTTTCCCTTTCAGAAAAAAACAAAAAGAGCCACAGCTTTTCCAACCTACATCCCTAAAGCTCCCAAACCAACACAAACAGAGCCCACATGACTGCTGCAAAGCTGCAAGGACAGCCATGGTCATGCAGCCGTGTCTCCACAGCTCCCAAAGGATCTGCCAAATGCAAACAAGCAGCGACCCCAAATTCCCTTCCCTCCCCGGCTCCTCCCGGAGGTCACTCAGGCTGGAGCCGCTCCTTGCCTGGCACAATCCAGGCTCCAACTGCTGTTTTCATGCTCCATTTGAAGGGTTCTGGCTCTGGCCAGAGCAGCTTCCCTGGCATGGACCCCTGGCCAGGGAGGACATGGATTTGTGCTGTGTCCTGGGATGGTTTCTGCTTCCCTGGGCTGCTTCAAGCTTAAAGGCAAAGAGTAAGGAGGATCTCAGCCTTGTTTTCACACTAATTAAATGGGGAGAGGTGTTTGCTGGAATGAAATACTTTCCTCTCTGACTCATGTGAATACAGGAATTCCTCATATCCAGTGCCGCCTTTGGGTACCCCAGAAGTTTCGGATGGAGATATCCTCATAGCACTTTGGAAGGGACTCACCCTGTGTGGCAGGACAGCTCTTGCTTGAGTCCAGAGCAGTTAGGCTGGCTCTAAAATCCCAGGCTTAAGCCAGGGAGCTGCAAGCCTGGCGTGCCTGTGTGGGCGCCGGAGCAGCTCCTTCCCTAACCACAGCCAGGCCTGAGGCAAAAACTGGCATGGACATCAAACCACTTGCAAGGGCACTGCTGCTCTCCTGGAACACCTGGAACTGCAGCAAAACTCCAGGGCCAACAGAGGCAGATCTTTCTGCACAGGTCCTGTGTGCCTTTCTTCCTGGAAAGAGGAATTTTAAGCAGGAAAATCGGGCAGGATACTTCATTAGGAATGAAGAACAATAAGCATCCCGCAACTGAAACAATGTCTTTACTGCAGTCATGATGCATCCAGGTCTGGCAAAACACTGGCTGCATCCCTAGCCCTGGAATTCCCACTGCTGGGAGTAATTCACCTGCTGACAACAGCTTCTGCTCAGACACTGTTGAGCAGGGGGACTGAGGAACCCCTGCCTGTGGGGTTTCCAACCTCCCCATCCCCTGGGAGCTGTGGTAGACCTGGAAGTGTCAGGTTAACATTGGATTAAATGATCTTTTCCAAGCCAAACAATTCTACGATTGTAAGAAATTAATTTTCACCAGTGCCATTCCTCAATCCAAAGAAATTTTCCTTATTCAAACACCTTTTGCACCTATCAGCCTAGGATTCCTGGTTACATCCACAGAGCTGCCCTCACTGCAGGCTCCTGCTGTGACAGGCAGGACTTTTAACTCCTCCCTGCCCAAAGCAAACACTCACATTTCTGTCTTCCTTGCTAAATTCCATCTGCACAGCACTCTGAGACAGCCCAGAACCCCTGCAGTCCCCCAGCAGCTCCCAAAGGTCAGGCAGCCCTGATCACAGGACTTTTGAAAGTCCAAAAATTACTTTATCTCCTCATTTCTTTCTGCAAATGGAGTTGAAAAGCCACCAAACTGCCTGCACTGCAAAGCACCACAAACCGTGGTGATTCCCGAGGATTTTTCCCAGCATCACTACATAGCTGGCTCATGACTAATGGAATAAATCCCAGACTGATCTGCCACTATTTGTGGTCCCGACACCCTGTTGTGGTGTACCCGACAAGCAGAGGCACATCAGGCAGTGAAGTACTGGGGTAGGACCACGCTGCAGAGCCAGAGCTTTGTCCTGGGACAGACAGACTGTCCCAGGGTATCCAAATCACGTCCCAGAAGAGCCGGACCCTGTGTTCCAGGACAACAATATCCTGTGTCGGAGACAGCCAGACCGATTGTTCGAGGATAGAGAAACCATGTGTCCTGGGACAGCCAGATCCTGTGTCCCAGCACAGCCAAACCGCGTGTCGCAGGACAGCCAAACCCGGTGTCGCAGGAGAGACAGACTGTGTATCTCGGGACAGCCAAATCCTGTGTGTACCAGAACAGCCAGATCCGCTCCGGGTTGCGATGGGGCCAGAAACCCGTCGGGAGATCCCTGCGTAGCTTCCCTCGGGAGCCACCGGGCGCTAAGCGGGCGCGCGGTGCCCGTGCTGCCCACGCCACAGCCCGGCCCGGAGCAGCACCCGCGGGGAAAGCGCTCCNGCCAGTGCCACCGCCCCGCCCCCGGCCCTGGCCCACCTCCCGGCGGGGGAGGGAACGGGCACTGCCGTGCCGAGAGCGCTTCCCCAGGACTGCGGGGCCGCTGCTGAGCCCTGTGCGCACGGGCCGCACGGCTTTAACACCCGTCCGCGGTGGGGATTCGCCATTTCCCTGGACAGCCGTGCCAGGGCTGGACAGTCCTTTCTGTGAAGGAATTTTCCCAATGTCCAACCTAAACCTCTCCTGCCACAGCTTGAGGCAGACTCCTCAAGTCAGTCACTTGTTACCTGGAAGCAGAGACCGACTCTAACCTGGCTGCAAGTTCCTCTGCCCCATCCCTGGCAGTATCCAAGTTGGATGAGGCTTGGAGCAACTTGGGCTAGTGGAAGGGGTCCCTGCCAATGGCAGGGAATGGGAGTGGGGCGGGCTNGGGCAGGGGTGAAGCCCGAGGCAGGATCTGAGAGCTGCAGTGCTCTACAGTAGAAACGATGGATCACAGTGAAGCAGGGACCGGGCAAAGGAGACAGGGGAGGCTCCTCAGGCTTGAGGTTCCACCAGCAGGTTTATTGAGGTGGAAGGGGCCAAGCCAGGAGAGAACCCCAAGGGCCAGGGGTAAGAGTCTTTAAACTGCACCAAAACAGGGGGTGTACACAAACCAACACCCAGGAAGACGCACCAGGGGAGGAGTAGGGGGGGTGACATAACTGGCAGGGGTCCAACAAGGGTAAGGGGGGGGGGAAGAGGGAAAGGTCACATGGGCCAATGGGGCATCGAGTTTTGGGGGCATTCCAGAGGGGTGTCACCGTCAGGGATTGGCCCAGGACAAAACTGACACAGAAGGTTCAGGAATAAGGGGTTGGGTTGCCTTGACAGGCAGGGAAAGAGCTGGAACAAGGGGCAGGGAATGGCATGAGGGACAGCTTTGAGGGACGGTAAAACCCAGGGACAAACCAACTCAGGGAGAACAAGGGGGTACAAGAGAACGAACCACTTAACAAGGAATCAATAAAATAAATTCAAACCACAACACGCCATGAGTTTTAAAGTCCTTCCAACCCAAGCCATCCCATGATTCAGACACTTGCAGAGAGTGACAAGGTCCTCCCCGGCCCTCCTTGTCTCCAGGCTGAGCCCCCACCCCCAGCTCCCGTACCTGCTCCTGGTGCTCCAAACCCTTCCCTACCTCCATTCCCATCTCTGGATGTATTCCAGTGCCTCCAAGTCTTTCTTTTCATGCAGGGCCCGAAATTGCCCCCAGGATTTGAGGTGAGGCCTTACCAGTGGCCACACAGGGTCTCTGCCCTGGTCCTGTGGTCACACCACTGCCATTGGCCTCCTTGGGCACCTGGGCACACCTGGGTTTGTGTTCAGCCACTGCACATCTCAGACCTTTTCCAGCCACTGCTCCCGGGCACACCTGGGTTTGTGTTCAGCCACTGCACATCTCAGACCTTTTCCAGCCACTCATCCCCAGCCTGCAGCACTCCATGGGGTTGTTGTGGCCCAAGCACAGGACCAGTCACTTCACCCTATGGAATCTCACCCCATTGCCCTCTGGCCTGTCCAGCATGGGAATGCTGTGCTGAAGGCACTGCTCCTTCTCACCTGGTCCACGCTGGCCGGACAAGAGGGGACAGGGACAAAACCAAGGAAAGGAGGAAGACCCAGGTGAAACCAACACAAGCCATTAACTCAAGGCAAACTGAACACATCTCCTGTGGCATGGTAAGGAAACAAGGGAGTTTCTGGATATTCAGACCCTTCCCCAGCACTGGCCTCATGTGAGGACATCTGGGACCAAGGTGTATCGAGGCCATGAGTGTTTCCCCCCAGCCCCAGGAAGGG
>WEZZ01020465.1:156970-190018 GCA_013400585.1 Chloropsis cyanopogon | reverse complement strand
GGCACCCGAGCGCCCTGAGCCTGCAGCTGCGGCGGCTCCAGCCCGCGCCGGAGCTCTGCTCCTCCGACGGCGCCGCAGGGCTCGTGGGCTCCCTCCGAGAGGTCACGATCCACGACCGGCACCGGGTACGAGCCTTCCTGAGCTGGGGGTTGGGAGGGAAGGGATCTTAAAGCCCATCCGGTTCCCGCCCGCCGCAGTGGGCTGGGACACTCCGCCAGACCAGGTTGCTCCAAGCCTCCAGCCTGGCCTTGACTTCCAGGGATGGAGCAGCCTGTGCCAGGGCCTCACCACCCTCCCAAGGAAGAATTTCTTCTCAATATTCCATCTAACTCTGCTCTCTGGCATTAGGAAACCGTTTCCCCTTGTCCTATCAATCCAGACTCGTTTCCAAGTCCCACTCCAGCTCTCTTGGAGCCCCACTAGGCACTGGAAAGGGTTTTAAGGTCTCCTTGGAGGCTTCTCTAGGTGAGCACCACCAGCTCTGGTGGAGATCAAGCCTAAGATTGGATCTGTCCATATCCCAACTCCTGTCTGAGAAAGAGTTTAAGGAGCAAGGGGGTTCACTCTAAATCTCAGAACTCTACAAAGGGTCTCCCTTACCCATTCCTCCCTGGCTTCCAGCAAAATAAATCTAAATGGATCCTGATTGTCCTTTACCATGGAATGCCAGGTTTTTTTGGGTTGGAAGGGATCTTACAGATCATCTCATTCCACCCTCTGCCTTAGTCAGGGACACCTTCCACTGTCTCAGGGTGCTCCAAGCCCCATCCAGCCTGGCCTGGGACACTTCCAGGGATGGTGCAGCCACAACTTCTCTGTGCCAGCACCTTGTAACTGGCCAAACTCATCACACCCGTGGGTCTTGTGGCTTTTCCTTGACAAACCTCTGTTTTCCAGGAAAGCTGGCAGCTGAGGAAAGGCATCAGTGATGTTGGGGAGGAGGTGGACTATGACGAGGAGCTGTACGTGGCCAGCAACGTGGTCATCTGGAGCAAGGGCAGCAGAAGCCAAGTGTCCACCGTGTACAAGGCATTCACTGTCGATAGCCCTGTCCTGCAGGTACAGAAATGTGGGAAAGGGGCACTGAGGGAATCCACAGACCCTTTCCAGGCATGTTTTGAGGTGGGGGAACATGGGAAGGTGATGTGTGGGAGCAGCTCGTTCTGGAGAATTAATGCTGCTGTCTTGGTTTTCAGGCCTTGTGGTGTGACTTCACTATCTCCCAGGAAAAATCGGAAAAAGCTGATGGTGAGTGTCCTGCTTCTTCTGCTGCTGGGCAAATGCTCAGAGCTCAGCTCCCTTGGCTTGGAATCATGGAATTGTTTAGGTTTGGAAAGCCCTCGGAGACCGCTGAGTCCAGCTGTTGCCAAGGCCACACAAAACCAGATCCCCAAGTGCCACATCCACGTGGCTTTTATAGCTCTGTGCTTGTGTCAGGGCTGGATACTCTTTTGGGGAAGAAATCTTCCCAGTATCCACCCTGAATCTCCCCTGGTGCAACTTGGAGCTGTTTTCTCTCATCTTGTCCCTTGTTCCCTGGAAGCAGAGATTGACCCCCACGTGGCTGCACCCTCCTGTCGGGGAGTTGTGGAGAGCCAGAAGGTCTCCCCTGAGCCTTCTTTTCTCCAGGCTGAGCTTTCTCAGCCAATCCTTGTTTTCCAGCCCCTTCCCAGCTCCATTCCCTTCTCTGGACACACTCCAGGAGCTTATTCAATATGTCTTGAAATGTCCGAATTTACTTTTTGTGTATAAGGGAAGTCTGAAACAGAGTGAAACTTCACAGTGTAATTGTTTTGTCCCTTCCTTTCCAGTGTCAGGCAGTGAGGAAAAAGTGGAGAAATGTATCTGCATTTTGCAGAATTCCTGCATAAATGTGCACAGCATGGAGGGGAAGGATTACATCGCTGCTCTGCCTTTCCAGGTAACTTCTGCCTTGCTTTTTGTCGACAACTGGAACATTTTTGTCCACACTTACATTCCCCTGCTCTACATAAAAAGCCTGAACATCTTATTTTCCTATAAAACCCTCAAACATCATCAACACAGCACATGGTTGATTTTTAATCCCACCATAAATCCACATTTTTTTAATAGGTTGGAAATGTCTGGCCAACCAAATATGGGTTGTTATTTGAGCGCAGCAGTTCTTCCCATGAGGTGCCTCCAAGTCCACCCAGGTATGGGATGAGGAATTTGGGTGGTTATCCATGTGTTTCTGAGAGGAAAAAGTAAAATCGGGTGGAAGAGGAAAAAGTTGTGGTTGGCCCATCCCTGGAAGTGTTCAAGGACAGCTTGGATGGGGCTTGGAGCAACCTGGGATAGTGGAAGTGTCCCTGCCCATGGCAGGAGGTGGAATGGGATAATTTTAAGATCCCTTCCTACCCAAAACATTCTGGGATTTTATTGATGTGATTCTTCTAGTCTTTTTATCCCTTCCCAGTGACTCTGAGTGAGCACACTCAAAGCTGAGTGTTAAAAGCTATTAGGGAATGCTGGTCCTGGGAGTAGGATCTGGGAAACACCAGCCTGTTTGGGGTTTGTCCTAGGAATTGATTCCAGGCTGTCATGGACAGCTGGGAGAGTCACTGAGGGATTTTCATCGAGACATTCTCTCTCAGCTGCAGGATCCCGTTTCCTCTTTGGTGAGGATCCCATTCTCTGCTGGGTGGGGATCCCATTCCCTGTTGGCTGAGGCTCCCAGCCCCTGGGGAAGCCCTCTGTGGATCCCAAAGGAAGCAGTTGGGCAATGCACTGATGAGCAGCTTTAATCCACTCTTTTGAGTTTTCCCCTGGGATTCTCTAGTCCTCGGAAGAGCTGGGATTAGGCTCTCAACTGAAAAGTTGAGTTTACTCAGTCAATCCAACAAGCTTTTGGAGATGGAATCTGTGTCCCTGCTGTCACATTCCAGGCTTTGATTTGTCTGGCTTTTCCCTAGGGAGCCTTTGCCGACGATGTTCAGCATGCTGCACCCCTTGGATGAGATCACCCCTCTGGTCTGGAAGTCTGGAGGTACATTGGATGTCACTGGAGTCCCTCAGGGTGGCAGCAAATCCCAGCGCGTCCCTGGAGTGTGCCCTGTATAAAAAAATCTGGGAAGAGTCACTTCCAAGGATGCAGTTAGAGTGGCTGCATGAACAGGGCAGCTGCTCAGGGGAGATAGCCAGATTGTGGAAGGAATAGAGTGTGGGAAATGCTCATAGTATTGTTGTGGAGCTGATCCTTTGGAACGCATCCCATCCCTGTTTTCCAGGAGTGTTTGGATCATCCCGGGTGCAGTACGTGGCTGACCACACGCTGAGGATCGTGTTCCTCAGTACTGACCCTTCCATTGTGATGACCTACGACACTGTGCAGGGCTTACACACAGTCTGGGCCCTCAGGAGAGTCAAGCCAGAGGTACTCATTCCCTGGGGAATAACGATCCCTGGAAAACAGCTGCGTGCATTTCTGTGCCCTTATGTGTGTTAGGATTGCCTAGGATTTGGGATTTGTTTCATTTATAAGAGTGAGATGTTTGGTGGGGCTGGTTCTTTTGGTTTTTAAGAATTTTTTTCCATGGATTTGCCTGGAGCAGGGAGATCATGGGGTGGTGATGGTCATGGATTACGTTATTAACATATTATTCCCTACTTTGGACCAGAAGTCTTAAGAAAAGTGGGAAGTAACTTAGTGCCATGAAAACTTTGACAGTGAGGGTTTTGAGGCCCTGGCAGAGTTTCCCAGAGAATCTGTGGCTGCTCCATTCCTGGAAATGTTCCAGGTTGTTCAGTACTTGGAGCAACCTGGGATAGGGGAGGGTGTTCCCATGGTAGGGGGTGGAACTGGCTGGGCATTAAGGTCTTTTCCAACCAAATCCTGTGATTTTGTGAAAATCATTCGAGCAGTTTTGAGTGGAAGAACAGGGTTGATGGGATTAACTCCGTAGGCTGAGCATGAATTTGTAACATGTAACTGATGGGAAAAGCTGTTGGAAAAGCCTCTTCCTGGCTGTCCTTGCCAACATGCCATTGGTTTTCCTCCCAGGAGCAGAGCCTGGTGCTGAAATTCCCAGAGCAGGGGGGCACGCCCCAGCATATGGCCACCAGCAGCTCCCTGACCGCTCATCTCCGGAGCTTCTCAAAAGGAGACTCCCCTGGGGGCTCCCCTTTCCAGAACTACTCGTCCATCCACAGCCAGAGCAGATCCGGCTCCTCTCCCAACCTGCAATCCCGCTCTCCCACCATCTCCAACATGGCTGCTTTGAGGTGGGCACCCACAGCAAATCCCAAAGGATGGGAGCTATGGAATCGCATGGACACGTTTTGCTCTCTTGTCTTTCTATCCAAGGCTCAGGTGCCTCTTGTGTTGCAGCACCTGAAATTTCCTTTGGAATGCCCTTCCTGTGCTATTATCCCAGTAGTACAGGATACCAGAGCCAAGGAGGCTGCTCTGTCATGGATCAAGGAATGTCTGCAGGATGTTTCAGTCCCAGGAGTGTTTTAGGCCGGCTTCTCTAAAGAAATTAGAGAGAAGAGGTTGGGAGGGATTTTTGATGGAATGGACCATCCTTTTGAAATCTCATCTGTTGGATTTGGACAGAGATGCCTGGAAAATAATTAGAAAATTGTTTTCTTGTGCTAGAAAACTAAAGGAGATCAACAGTGAGCTAGTTCCTGGTTTAGGGTTTGGTTGGGTTTTAAAGTCAGTAGATGAGCTGCTTGGGATTCTCCCTGATTTTGAAGACCACTTTTTGGCTGTATCTAATGTCTCTGATTCTATCCCAGTTTTGAAGATCCACTTTTTGGCTCCATCATTGTCTGATTTTTCCATGATTTTGAAGATCCTCTTCTCATCCATATCCTGTCTCTGCCTGCAGCCGCTCCCATTCCCCAGCCCTGGGAGTCCATTCCTTCTCTGGAGTGCAGAGGTTCAACTTTTCCAGCAGTGCCCAGTCCCCGAGGAGACCCAGTGTTACCCATTCCCCGAATTCCGTTTCCAACGACTCCTTCCTTGTGTCAGAGACGGAGCCGATCGTTCCTGAGCTCTGCATCGACCACCTGTGGACAGAAACAGTTCCAAACATGAGGTCAGGTGGTTTTCTTGGGATGGGAGTTGGGAAGCAGGAATTAAAGTGAAATCACAGCTTATTTGAGTGTTTTTTCTGCAGTTGGAGCCACCTCAGAGTCAATTCATGGACTTGCACTCCCTGATTTTTTTGGGAAATGGTGCTCCCTAAGTGCCTGGCTCGCTTGCAGAGAACTGGGCACTCAGAGCATTTTTCCCCGGTGTGTTATTCCAGGCTTTCTGAATGGTTTCATGGAGTTTCCAAAGCAAAGCATGTTCTAACCTGGTCCTTGTGCCTCTTCTCCAGAGAGAAGAATTCCCAGGCATCCAAAGTGTTCATTTCTACTGACCTTTGTGGGCAGAAATTCCTCTGCTTTTTAGTGGAATCCCAGCTCCAGCTGAGGTGAGCATTCCTTGGGGACAGGTGAACCAGGAGAAGCAGTCCAGTAATCCCCAGCTGGAAGTACATCAGGGGTTTTTATTAACTAGAAAATTAAAAATAAGTTGATTTATTTGGGGCAAAGCAGGGAAAAGGAGGAAGGAACCACAAAACCCACAAGAAATTAACTGCACTGTTGGAAGTCTGTGTGTTCTTTCTGTAACAACACCCAGGACAAACCTTTTATGTTTCCTATTCTCCCTAATCCCTAGGTGTGTAAAATTCCAAGAGAGCAATGATAAATCGCAGCTGATCTTTGGATCTGTCACCAATATTCCAGCAAAGGATGCATCTCCAGTGGAGGTATTGTTACCTGTGGAATGTCCTTGTCATCCAGCTGGTGCCTCCTTAATTAAACACAAGGAGCTGAATGTGCTGCTTGATTATTCCAGGGAGTTGACACACTGCTGGTTCTGGAAGGCAGTGGGAATCTGGTGCTTTATTCTGGCGTGGTTCGGGTAAGCGACACCTTTTCCATCCCTAATTTATGTGCAGTGCTGGAAGGGAAGTTCTGAAGCATCCATGGCATTAATGGGGCAATTAAATAATTTTTGTGGGGGTTATTTTTAGAGAAAAACTTAAACTTTTTGTTTCCCTTTTCCACCAAAAAGGTGGGAAAGGTTTTTATTCCCGGGCTTCCTGCTCCATCTCTGACAATGTCCAACCCAATGCCTCGGCCAAGCACTCCCTTGGATAGTGTCAGTACTCCATCCAAGCCTTTGAACAAGCACCTGGGGCCCCTGGAAGAGGTAACAAATAATGAAATATTCCTTTAGTTGTAATGATCAGTGGGTTTTTATCTTCCAAGGTGTCTTGGAGCTGAATCTTTCCTTCTCGTTCTGTAAATCTTCTGAATAAACTGTGTTTAAAGAAGATTTCTGTGGTGCTGCCCTGTTTATTT
This sequence comes from Chloropsis cyanopogon, assembly GCA_013400585.1. NCBI lineage: Eukaryota > Metazoa > Chordata > Aves > Passeriformes > Irenidae > Chloropsis > Chloropsis cyanopogon. The sequence goes on along the minus strand of WEZZ01020465.1, from coordinate 183,634 downwards.
CTGTTTGCCATAAAGCTTCCAAGGCAGGGATTGGAAAGATTTATAGTTGTTTCCAAGATTCTCATTAGTACTTCAAACCCAGCAATTATAGCTGTCCCTTGCTCAGATCCACTTTAATTCTGAATTCCAGTTCAATTTGAACTCTAAAATGGGTTCATTTTTCCCACTTTCCAGAGCGTGCTTTTGTCACCAGTTCCGGAATTAAGGGATTCTTCCAAGCTCCACGACTCTTCCTACGTAGAGGACTGCACTTTCCAGCAGCTTGGGACTTTCATCCAGGGTCTGAGGGATCCTGTCCACAACAGAGTAACTTTAGTAGGTATTTCCCTGTCATTTGGGGCAACACTTTTGGTAACAAAGATTATTTCAAGATAATTCCAAAATTTCCAGTGTTTCACAGAGCTGGCACCTGAATTCCACATCTTAATGTAGCAAAAGCCAGGATTTGGGAATATCTTCACCCACAAAGGAGTTCAGAGTTGATAGAAAAATTACTCTGCTTGCACTTGATGCATTTCCTGATTTATTTCCACTTTTGTTGGATTTTCCAGGAGCTCAGCAATAACACCATGGTTCGGATCAGTATTCCTGAAATCGCCACCTCGGAATTAGGTAGGATTCCAAAGCTTTAGGTGGCTTTTGCTTTGATTGGGGAAAGGCTGAGATGCCAGTTCAGACATGGCTGGTTTCAGTAATGAGCAGAAAAAGGAGTATTTTTCCTTATTTTTGTTCCAAATCAGAGGTTTTTGCTCAACTCAAGGAAGAGCTGTTGGAGTTTTGTGGCTTTATTTAGAGTTAAAAGCCGGTCCAACAAGAGCAACCTGTGGAGATTTCCATCACTGATGGAGCAAATCCAGGAAGCCAGAGCTCATGGATGGTTTTCTTCTTTTCTGACAGTGAAAAGATGCCTGCAGGGAGTGAAAGCCATCCTGCCCAAGGAAACAGCTGTGCAGATGTTGGTGAAGTGCTACAACGCCTACAACGCCCCGGGAGGGCCCAGCTACCACTCAGAGTGGAATTTATTTGTCACCTGTCTCATGAACATGATGGGTTACAATACTGAGAGGCTCTGCTGGACACGGAATGTGAGCAAATTCATTCTTCATTTCTAATTTTCAGGCCTATTTTACTCTGTCTTTATCATGAGATATGTTTACAAGGTGCTTTTTATAAAAATAAATTATGAAGCTTTGACTCCAGCTCAACATCTAACACTGCTGTATTAAATTTGGTTCATCTCATCCGTATTAAATTGATTCCGAGTTTAACCACAGGTCACAACTTGTGACCTGATTGTTGTTCCTTAAAGAGGATTGTGGAATTCTGGGGCTTGTTCAGCAAATCCAGAAGTACCTCAAGCCACATCATGTCCTCCTTGGCTTGATTTCAGATGCTGTGATTCACCTAGAAAACCACAGGAATTTCACCCCTGAGCTGCTGTTATTTAATTTTCTTTTTCTGTTTATTTCTTTTATTTTTATTTCTTTTTCTTTAATTTGTTGCAGCTCGATTTTGAAGGATCACTCTCCCCAGTCATTGCTCCAAAGAAGGCAAGGCCGTCAGAAACTGGGTCAGATGAGGTAAGAAATGGTTCCCAGTCAGATGAGGTAAGAAATGGTTCCCTCTGTTATATTTGGATTGGTTTTTAGGGAAAAAATTCCTCAGTAACAGTACTTTGGAGCTACCTTTCTGGAAATTATGTTCACCATGGATCCTCTGTCTTTCTTTCCTGTTTCTTTGCTCTAGGACTGGGAATATCTCCTGAGCTCTGACTACCACAGGAATTTCGAGTCTCATCCCATTGCCAAAGCTCTGCGCCTGGACCCTCTGGAAGTTTCGGCTTCCAAGGATGACTTTTCCCAGAGCCTCAGTTTGGATTCCTCCACCCTCCTTTTCTCCCACATTCCTGCCATTTTCTTTGTTCTCCACCTCATCTATGAGGAGCTCAAACTGAACAGTCTGATGGGAGAAGGACTCCGTTCCCTCGTGGTTCTCCTGGTTCAGCTGGCCAGGTATTGAGAATACCTGGAAAATCGTTTCTTTTTATGGGATTGCCCAAACTGGAGTAAACTTGCCCTGTATTGGAAGGAAAGGAATATTTAAAACCTTTCCTATTTGTTCCATGGCTCCAAATTCTTCCCCAGTAGGGGCAACTGCCCAGAGGTGGCATCCAGGAGGTTGGAATGGTTTTTTCGCAGTCTGTGACTCCCCTCTCTCTCATTCCAGGGATTTAAAACTGGAAGCTTACATGGATTATTACTACAGGGACTACCCAGCCCTTGTCAAAACCTCCAGGCAGACCTGCATAATTGACCAGGGTGAGTTTAAGCCTTTAACTATTCTGTGATATTTGGATATTCCCTTTGCTTTTAACATTCCCCTCATTCTGGAGGATTATCCCCTGCTTATTCTTTTGAGTTAATTTTTCTTCCTTAAGTAGATGCCTTGAGTTTTCATTCCTGTCATAAAATCCCATCTGACAGGAGGGATCTGTGACATTTTTGTGGGGAAATGCTGGATTTTTGTTCTTGGAGGAATTTGGAATGGTGAAGAATTCTTGTGCCTTTTCCCTGAGCTCATGGTCTTTGCTGTTCATCTTAAGTCCAAACAGGTTTCATGCTCCATCCCCCCTTTTTTTCTGCTGAGCCTCCAAGTATCTTCCAGTGGATGAGTTCCTGCCTGAAGGGAGAGGGAGTGCAGCCTTATCCCTACTTACCAGGGATCTGTGAAAGGAGCAAACTGGTGGTACTGGTGAGTACTGGGGGACAGGGAATACAGGGAATGTGCCTTGTTCTGTCAGCGCTGCCCTGTGGGTGGGGTTTGCTCCAGCTGCTGAATTTCCTGGGAGCGAAACATCCCTAAAGGAAGGTGTAACAGAGGGATTAATTTACTGGATGGATTTTGCAGGTGGGAAGGAAACCCTGGGGCCTGGGTACGGGATATCACCAAGAGACTTCCTGGGCTAATTCAGCCCTCTGATTATTACCCAGTGCTGATACTCCAGGCTGGCAGTGATGAGATTGAAAAGCGGAGTGTCAAGGCAATTAAAAGAGACTTTAGGGCACTGGGTCAAGTGGTTGATAGGGCAGGGGCACAGGTAGTGTTCTTTGTTGAGCTTGTTCTTCAGTCCCTTTGGTAACAGAAAAACGATGGAAGAAATAGGAGAACTCCCATCATTAACAAGTGGCTCAGGGGTTGGTGTCATCGGCAAAATTTCGGATTCTTTGATCGTGGGGCAAAGGAACCAGTACCATGGGGGTACTGGTCAACAGCCGACTGAACATGAGCCAGCAGTGTGCCCTTGTGGCCAAGAAGGCCCAGGGCATCCTGGCCTGTGTCAGGAACGGTGTGGCCAGCAGGAGCAGGGAGGTCATCCTCCCCTTGTACTCGTGAGGCTGCACCTTGAGTGCTGTGTCCAGTTCTGGCCCCTCAGTTTGGGAAGGATGTTGAGGTGCTTGAGCATGTCCAGAGGAGGCAACAAGGCTGGTGAGGGGCTTGGAACACAAACCCTGTGAGGAACCACTGAGGGAGCTGGGGGTGTTTAGCCAGGAGAAAGGAGACTCAGGGGTGACCTTATCACTCTCTACAACTTCCTGGAAGGTTTGTAGTCAGGTGGGGGTTGGTCTCTTTCACCAGGCAGCAACTGACAGAACGAGAGGGAAATATAGGTTGGATATTAGGAAAAAGTTTTTCGCGGAAAGAGTGATAGAGTACTGGAATGGCCTGCCCAGGGAGATGGTGGAGTCACCATACCTGGATGTGGCACTCAGTGCCATGGTTTAGTTGAGGTATTAGGGCATGGGTTGGACTCAATGATCTTGAAGGTCTCTTCCAACCTTGTGATTCTGTGAAAATATTCTGTGAAAATGTGCTGAAGCTGAGCAGCTTCACTGCTTCTGTGTTTTTCTGTGGTTTGTGCAAAGCAATGATGGAACTTGGAGTTATATGTATTTTGAGAAAGAGAATTCCCCAGTTACCTCCTTGGTCATGCCCCAACATCAATATTTAGTGCTGTGAGTGCTGATGGTATCCCCTGGTCAGTATCACTTCCTTACTCATTGATGGGAAAACCCTTCCAACTGGGAGCAGAGGTGTCAAGCCTGAGGTGCCTAAGGAGAAAAACAGGGAGAAAAAGCCAGGGTCTATTTTCCTCCTCTTTCTGCCTGATCTGCCCTTGCAGAGCTCAGAGTTGAAAGATCTTCGTAAAGCCCACAAAATCATTTAACCTGGATGTGATTTTTCCCAGAATTGTCAAAATATAGTGACTGATCCCTTGGATTTTGCTGGGTGGACCCAACAGCTTTTCACTTGGAACCTTCACAAAATCTCCAAGATGTGGAGGAGACCAAGTGGAAGAGGGTTCTACAAACAATGTGTGTGGTAACCTGCAGGAGAAATGGAATGTGAGAAACACAAGGATAACTGGGAACATGTTTTTCTGTTGGGAAGATATTTATCTTTTATCTCTGGAGCAATGAGGGAAAATTCAGTGCATTGTTTCAAGGTGGATTTTTTTTTTCCCTAAAATTTAAAGCTTAAAAATTTGTTGTTGTTCAGTTGTTTCAGTCTCCTTTTCCACACAATACACCTGCCCCACTTCTGAGGTTGTATTCCAGTTACTTCCTGCCTGTTTTTATGGGAAGCAAAGGAATATCAGCCCCAAAATGACTTTTTTTGGTGTCTCTCCTCCCCAGAGTGTGGCTCTGTATATCCTTGGGGATGAGAGTGCTGTGCTAAATGATGCCTCCCATTATTTGCACAAGATCACATCAGGTAAGGATGCTTTGACTCCGTCCTAGGAGTGCCTTGAGCTTGGAAAGCACGGAATTAACACAGCCTTGTCTTTTCTAGGCCAACGGAAGCAGCAGATGGAGCAGGATGACAATCGGTATGGAGACTTTTGGTGTTGTTTTATTGAGTTTGTGAATTCCTGCTGACTTCTGGATGAGCTTTTATTGGTTTCTCCTTAATTTTCCAGGTGCAGTTTCAAATCCAGTGCTTCTGTTTCCAGCCTGGCTGAAAAATTGGTTGTTTGGATGACCAGTGTTGGTAAGAGCGGAACAACAACATTCCCAAATAACCATGTGCTTAGTTAAGAGGAAACACTCTTTGTCTGGGATTGATAAAACTTATTTGGGGGTTTTTCCCTCCTTAATTTTAAGGTTTCACCTTGAGGGATCTGGAATCTCTTCCCTTTGGCGTGGCCCTTCCCATCCGAGATGCCATCTACCAGTGCCGGGAGCAGCCGGCCTCCGACTGGCCGGAAGCTGTTTGCCTCCTCATCAGCCGCCAGGATTTGTCCAAACAGGCCTGGGAAGGGAGTCTGCAGAAGAGAAAATCTGTGAGTATGGCCACAAAGGGATTTCCCAATCACAGGGTTTGGGCAGAGCACCCGGCTCAGGAATTTACAGCTTAATTCCCAAATTAGGGCAACAAAATGGAGGCTTTACATGTACAAGGGTTTTGGTGTGAAAACCAACATCCAGCAGGGATGGATAATAATGAATAGCTAGGAAAACTCAGGTCAAATCACGTTTTAAAATTTAGACAAAAGCTTTGCCTTCAGATCTGTTGGATTCCTCCTCCTCCCATTCTTTCCTGCTTTCTCCAGAGGCTTTGCCATCAAACCATGGCAGAAGGAGAAGGAAGTGGCTATTTTTCAGAGGCTCATTGTGTTGGCATGGCTGGCATCCTCCTTTCCACTAGAAGAGCTGGATTTGAAAATACACTTGCCATATTTCTCTTTTTTTCCAAAAAAAGGTTTTAGTTATTTGTATCCTGAGGTAAAATGATTTAAAAAACAGTGTGGTGTTTTTCTTTTCAACATTTTCTTCTGATGGTGGCTATCACCAGCATCCCAAGGAATTGTATCTCACTGAAATGTCCTTTGTTGAAATCCAAAAATCTTCTTAAGGCTGACATAAAACCCCTTAATGGAGCCTTTTCCAAAGTCAGGAATTGGAATTGAAATCTCAAGTCCATCTTGGTCAAGGTCCTTTTTTGCCATCTTATCTTTGGAAGGGATATTAAAGCTATTCCAGTTTTCTACAACAAAGGCTTTATGACTAATTGCATATCAAAACTGTAATTAATTTGGCAGAAAGGTTAATTAACTCCAGGTCAAACCCCACGTACCACCACACAAAAAATACTTTTTGTTTGCTGCTGGTGGAAGCTGTGCCCAACCAAAACCCTCATGAATCGTCAAAAATGATGATAAATTTGATTTTATCGCTGACTTTATAACAATGCCTCAAACTGATGTGACCTTAAAAGGCCAAAGTGAGCTTCAAACCCCAAATTGTTTGTCATTTCTCAGGAGGGCAGGGTGGAGTTTCCTGTTTCAGAACGGACGCTGCTGCTCTGGGTGGTGCAGTTGTGTGTTGAGATTGAGTGTGGATTTACCAGAAGAAATTTGGTTTCATTCATCAGTTCTTCATTTACTTGCCTTCCTGGGGCCACATGTTCCCGGAGAAGCACAGGGAGAGGTCCCTTGCGTCCTCCGATCGCTTGTGGGATGTGAACAAACAGGAGAGCAGAGTTTTAGAAAAGTATTTTTTAAATTTTGCATGGAAAAAGGGTTTTCCAAGAGTCCTCCTAAGCTTTGGTGCTTTTCTGGTCATGTGTGGAAATTCCAAAACCGTTCTGGTGCTGTGATGAATCCCAAGTTTTCTGATAGTGAGGAATGTTGGAATTTTCTGCTGTGCAGGCTGTTTGTGTTAATGGGTAATTTGCTTTTCCAAGGTGGTTGTGGAGGGAATCCAAATTGAAGTGTGAAAACATCGATGCTTTGAAAAATAACAGGGTTTGGAGCAGAATCTGCTGAACAGCAGCTCTGGTTGGGCTGATCACAAAGTGGGATAATCACGAACTGGGCTGATGGAGTAGGCAGGGAAAGGAAAACACTTTCCTACAACTGCTCTAAAAAAGGGAAGGATTTTGAAAGGACAAGAACTTTGTCACACATCACCTCCTCAGTGTATTTGAGGTGTCATATCCTCTTGTCTTTAGTTATTTATCCCATTTGGTTGTGCAAAAATACTTGATTTCCATGTTCGGAAATCCTCCAGGCCTTTAAATTCCTGTAAGGAGCATTGGAATGCTGTGACGCTCCATCAGTGTGTCTGTCCCTTCTGGGTACAGACCCATGATTGTGCTGGGTGAGTTCAGGTTGTGTCGCCTTCCTGACAGTTTCCACTCCGGGAATTGTCTTTTCCCTTTCCCTTGCAGTCCGTGGGCACGGTGCTGTCCTCAGATACTCCGTTGGCCGAGTCGGAGGAGGATGAGGATGGCATGAATGACATGAATGAGGAGGTGATGTCCTTGATCTGGAGCGAGGACCTGAGGGTGCAGGAGGTGCGGAGGCTCCTCCAGAGTGCCCGGCCCGTCCGGGTCAATGTGGTGCAGATGCCGGAAGCCAGTGATCATGAGTACATCGAGGAGAAGGAAAACAGGTACGGAATCCTGGAAGCGTGGAAGGAGTTGGGTTGGTTGGGTTGGGTTGGGTTTGGAAGGACCTTAAAGCTCATCTCATTCCCACCTCTGCCATGGCCATGGACACCTTCCACTATCTCAGGTTGCTCCAAGCCCCATCCAATGTGGCCTTGGAAGTTTCTCCATTTCCAGCTGTTGCTATTTCCCAGTATTTCTTTCAGCTGAAAGGTTGTGGAGATATTTTTGGAGGCTCAGAATCTAATAAAAAAAAAAATCTTAATCCAAGTCTTTGGAGTTCTGTGGATATCAAAGCTCTGCTGTGTTGGAGTTGGGGGCTCTTGGGAAGGACAAATAGCACATTGAGGTCAGTTGAAAGGATTGAAAGGATTTTGTAACACTTTCTTCTGCCCAAAAAATGTGAAATATAAGCAGGACCTACTCTGTGGAGACCAAACCATCCATGCCTTGCTTAAAGCTGGAGAACCCTTTGCAATAGGCTGGTCTTGAGACAGGGGACCTTGGAATTCCACAGAAAGCACATTCACTGTCCCATCCCATTCCTTTGAAACCTGTGTCCGGTGGCCTCAATTATCCCTGTCCTGCTTTATTCACTTTTGGGGGGTGGGGGGGGTTAAAAACCTCTTCTTTAAAAACCAAATTAAAATGCAAACCTGAGAACACCATTACCATTCAACATGCTCTGAGTCTGACCTAGGGAGCTGAGTAATCTAACGAGTCTAGAAAGTGTTTCCAGACTAAATCAGAGAATTGTGGTCGGCATTCTTGGAAGCGCTTTATCACCTCTGTATGTGGGTTATTACTCGGTGTTATCACCATTCACAGCAGGATCCCACGGGGAAACCACCTTTGGCTTGGCTTTCTTCTCTCACCTCGCTTCCAACACGGCTGGGAAGTGTCCGTGGAATGGGTTTATTGAACCAGCTTTAAGGCAAAAATAATGCCAGGTTCCAACAGCTAAAAGGTATCTTAGAGATGAACCTTGTAAGGACTAAAGATGTGGTTCAAAAGGAGAAGGAAGGAGTCACAATCAGTGAAAAATGGTTCTGTCCAGTACCTGTTGTTTGTAGGTTGTTTGTATTTGGGAAAATTTTCCATGTGGTTGTGGATTCACCTCCCCACCAGGTTGCTGCAGCTGTGCCAGCGAACTATGGCGCTCCCAGTTGGACGAGGAATGTTCACCCTGTTCTCCTACTATCCTGTGCCAACAGAGCAGCTGCCCATCCCTAAGCTGAACCTCACCGGTACGTTGGTCAGGGGTTCCTTCCCAGTCCATCCCAGAGCAGGATGGGCTTTCCTCCAGCTGTTATCCCATTACAGTAATTTTTATAGCATCTTCTCCACCAAGAATTTCACAGTTCAAGTGTGGGTTTTGTGAGGAAGCAGCTGCTTTGGGCTTTGACTCTGCCACCTAGAATGGTGGAAGATCCTTCTGGAATGGTCAGGACCACTATTATCAAACACTGAAACCTTTTATTAGGTACAGAAGGAGAGAAAAGTGGAAAAATGGCCTAAACAGTGGTGGGGTCATACAGGATGGAGGTCCTGCAAAGGGCTGTCCTGACATTCCTGAACATTCTTGGATCAGAACTGTTCCCTCACTCAGCACTGGATGAAGAGCTTGCCTTTTCCTGACTGCTGTTATCCCCTCTCCCATGGCAGGCCGTGCTCCTCCGAGGAACACCACTGTGGATCTGAACAGTGGGAACATCGATGTCCCCCCCAACATGGCCTGCTGGGCCAACTTCCACAATGGGGTGGCTGCCGGCCTGAAGATCGCTCCTGCTTCCCAGATTGACTCCGCCTGGATTGTCTACAACAAGCCCAAAATTGCCGAGCTGGCCAATGAGTATGCAGGATTCCTCATGGCCCTGGGCCTCAACGGGCACCTCACCAAGCTGGCCACCCTCAACATCCATGACTATCTAACAAAGGTGAGGCCTTCTGGCACATCCAAGATCCAGATCCCGGTGGGATTGGATTCTTCAGGCAAAACAAGGAAGGAAAAATCAACAGGTTTTTTTAATTGCTGCATTGGAAGTTTCCTGGTGTGGGAGAATGTCTGAGTTGCTTCATTATGGTTTGTGGTGCATGGTTTGGGTTGGAAGGATGCTTTCTCAATGTGAGGAAGGACTTCTTTCCATGGAAGTGCTGGAGAACTGGCTGTCCAGGAAGGGCATGGAGCCTCTGAAAAAAGTCCTTTCCAGACTCACCTGGATGCATTCCTGTGTCACCTGCTCTGAGTGAGCAGGAGGGCTGGACTGGATGATCTCCAGAGGTCCCTTCCAATCCTAAATATTCTGGGATTCCACAGAATGAGGAAACTTCATTTCCATTCAAAGATTTCCAGCAGTTTTACCACCAGATCTTTCCACCCTCTGCACAGCTCATTGGGATAGGCCACTGGAACACTGGGACAGGGGTTTTCCCATTCCTGGACGTGCCTCACTGCTCCTTGTCCCCTTGTCCAGGGCCACGAGATGACGAGTATCGGGCTCCTGCTCGGCGTCTCCGCTGCCAAGCTGGGCACCATGGACATGGCCATCACCCGCCTGCTGAGCATCCACATCCCCGCCCTTCTGCCGCCCACCTCCACGGAGCTGGATGTCCCCCACAACGTCCAGGTGGCTGCTGTGGTCGGGATAGGCCTGGTCTACCAGGGCACTGCCCACAGGCACACTGCCGAGGTGCTGCTGGCTGAGATAGGTGGGTGCCGACGCTGGAAAAACAGGATGAGGGCTGGGATAGTCGCTGTGTGCACCAGGGAGCTGGGAGTTGTAACACTGGCACCTTCCTACCACAACGTTTTCTTCCCATTTTTCAAACCTCATGGTCCCTCTTGGGAGCTTCTGCAGCATAGAAAGGAAAGTCACTGGATTTAGGAAAAGAAACGTGGCGGTATCTTTAGTTCCTACTTCTTCCACCTGGAAATTCGGTGTCCTAGATTCCTCTGTTTGGAGTTTTAAGGGTTTTTAAGCACTAGGCCTTAAGAGCTAATGTGAACAGCAGATTTATGATCTCACTTGTGCTCTCATTCTGAATTAATTTGTAACAGCTTTTCTCCATGTTTACATGGGACTATACTTGGAGACTGTGTGGTTTATTAAACAGCGAATGGGATAAAATTTAATTTCATTTAATTTCACCCCTAAGGGTGAAATTGTTGCGTTTCTGGAAATTGTGTATGTGCAATCCGTTTTTAGCAACAGCATTTGGATTGGTTCAGGATCTTAAAGTATCCTCAGTTAAACATTTTCACCATGGCTCTAAACTCCAACCATAACATTTAGGAGGGAGTTGCTATTTGGAAGTGGATGGATGAACTACCAGTTCCTTGTTATTCTACTGAGGACTTCCCTAAGGAGGGACAAATATTTTTTTTTCTCCTTTCAGTAGGTATTAAGCAATAAGCTGGAATTTTCAAAGGTGAATTTTGCTGGTTTGGTTTCTCCAGGGCGTCCCCCCGGCCCAGAAATGGAATATTGCACAGACAGAGAGTCCTATTCCCTGGCGTCAGGGCTGGCATTGGGAATGGTGTGCCTTGGGGTAAGTCAGCTGCAATTAGGAGACTCACTTTCCATTGGGATGGCATTCCAAGAGCTGTTCCATCCTTGGCTCCCAGCTGCCTGTGGGTTTTTCTCCTAGAGGAAGGCACTTCCATGTTTTTCTTCTTTCCATTCCTTAGCATGGCAGTAACCTGATTGGGATGTCGGACCTCAACGTTCCTGAGCAGCTCTACCAGTACATGGTGGGGGGACACAGGAGATTCCAGGCAGGAATGCACAGGGAGAAGCACAAATCTCCCAGTTACCAAATCAAGGTACATGGTGCCAGCACTGGCTCACTTAAGTTGGAAGTCTGGGAGGTGTCTCCATGACTTTGGGAGCATCATTCCCTTCCAAGTGAACCTGTGGGAAGTGTTCCCTGTGTTTTCCCAGGAAGGAGACACCATCAACGTGGATGTGACGTGTCCAGGTGCCACCCTTGCACTTGCCATGATCTACCTGAAGACCAACAACAGGTATTGACCTGGGAATTCCTGCAGGGTTAAACTTCCCCAGCGTTGGCTCTGCTGAGGTTTGGAATTGCTGGAATGTGACCTGGAAACCCTTTTCTTTTGCCATGCCCTACAGATCCATTGCTGACTGGCTCAAAGCACCGGACACCATGTATCTGCTGGACTTTGTCAAACCAGAATTCCTTTTGTTGAGGGTAAGATTTTTCCTTGGGTTCATTCCTCAGTCTATTTAAATGATGTTTTGGAATTCCAGCCCAACATGTCCATCATCCAGGGTCCTTTGCTTCCTAGCCAAACTCACCCCTTCCAACAATTCCTCCTTGTAGTGTGGCAGCTTCCTTGTCATGGAGACAGAATTTAGGGAGAAACAGATGAAAGACACAATTTATGGGGAATGTTACATTAAATTTTTAGGTGTATTTTTTTAGCTTTTCTCAATTCCATAGATAGATTTTCTCCCTCATGATTTGGTTTTCTCCCTTTTTCCAGACTCTGGCTCGATGCCTCATTTTGTGGGATGACATCCTGCCCAATTCCAAGTGGGTCAACAGCAACGTGCCTCAGGTAGATGTTTGTTTATGTGTTGTGTGTTTGCTTCTCAATTTTACACCTCCGTGGATTGTTTTCCATGTGAGTATTTCCACAGTCATATGAGGAACACAAGGAATTGAGCCTTAACATGACAGAGGTGACTGTTCCCTGGGATCCCTGGATTTTAGGAGCACTAGGGACTGGAAAGGAGATGATTGAGGAGATATGGGATTGTTCCAGACACAAAATGATGTCTGGAAAGGGAAAAGGAAGGAATTAAACTATTCCCTACATTGCCAGGTCCAAAACTTCTGCATGGAGTTGAGCATTAGGAATAACTTCCCAACAGTGGAATCAGTGATAATTCCAAGATATTGTATGGAATTTTTAAGACCAAATGAGCTCAATACCTAGGAAAACTACAGGATGCTGATGGTCTCTGTTGGGGGAAAAACAGCTTTTCCTTCCCTTAGACCTGTGTGGTATTGCTTATGAGCTCTTGATGGCCAGAGTTTCAGTTAGTCATCAGTTTTCCCTTGGATTTATTTTCCTTCCCTACTTTTTATAGATTATAAGAGAGAACATTATCTCTCTTCATGCAACAGAGCTGCCTTCCTCTGAAGACCTGAGCTTGGAAACGCTGGCGTGAGTAACATCCCAAAAATCTCCTCCTAGGGAATTTTACTGTCCTGTAAAGGACAGTTTTGCTATCTGGGATATTCTGTAAAGGATGAGTCTTCCCTTTTATTTTTAAGAGGTGGAGGAGTTCATGCTGTGTATTCAGATGAGGAGAAGGGGAACATTTAGTCATTTCCTGTTTATGTTGTTCCTCAGGCAAGCTCACGTCTACATCATCGCTGGAGCGTGTTTATCCCTGGGATTTCGTTTTGCCGGGTCGGAAAATCTGGCAGCATTTCAGTGCCTGGTAAGAGGAGGGTTATTTGATTCCATTCACTTCCGAGGGAGCTGTCACTCACCTTTTGGATCCATATTGACTGGGCATTTCTTTCTTTCTAGTACAAATACGCCATGGATTTCCTGAAGTGCTTGTCAGCTCCGACAGCATCCATAGTAAGTTTTTCCAAGCAAAAAGATGGCTTTGTGTGACCCTCAGCAAAACCTCAATGGGAACAAACCCAGCCCTTCTAATTTCTTGGATTACACATGATATATAGGATGTGGCAGAGCTACGAATCATTGAATCATTTGCTGGCTCTCCCTCTTTCTGGGGAATGTGGTTTTCAAGCTCCAGGGTGGAAAATGGTGGATCATCCCACCCAGAATGTACTGTTGGCCATGGAATTGTGATGCAACCTCTCTGTTGTGCTTGAAGATAGGTCACTATAACCTGGAAACATGCCTGAGTGTCCTTCTCCTGGCCCTGGCCATGGTCATGGCCGGCTCTGGGAACCTCAAAGTGCTCCAGCTTTGCCGTTTCATGCACAAGAAGACGGGGGGAGAGATGAACTATGGCTTCCACCTGGCTCACCACATGGCTTTGGGGCTCCTCTTCCTGGGAGGAGGAAGGTAATGCGCCTTTTCCAAAGACAGATGTCAGCCCTTATTTCCATTTCCTCCATTTCCCTTTTTTTAATATATGGATGCATAAAGGCATCTTCTGTTTGAAGAGAAAGTCTTGTTGTCTTCATGCCCTTTTGGAAATTCCTTTCCTCATCCTACTAAAATATTTTGGCCTCCTATGTTTTTTAGAAGGAAAACTAAAGGATAATGTTGTTTTTTTTCCTACAGGTATTCCCTGAGCACTTCCAACTCCTCCATTGCTGCTCTTCTCTGTGCTCTGTACCCTCACTTCCCTGTTCACAGCACAGACAATCGGTAAGGCTTTTGTGGGAATCCCATTTCCTTCATCTGAACCATCTTCTTACAAAAGACAAAGAATGGATTTTTACCAAAAATCAATTTTTGGAGGTCCTCTATAAAAAAAAATGTAGGAAACAAGAAGTGAGAGTGATAAGGATCTTTGGTCAGTGGCAAAACACCAGCTCTGCTGTGCTCCTGTGATGTGGCAGCTCCAGTTTGCTCAGCTGGAAAGATTTTCATGGAAGATCTGTTAATTAATTAATTAATTAATTACTTTTGGTTCTGTTCCATAAAGTCCTATTCTGTTAATTAACCAATACCATGGCTACACAAGCAGTATCTCGGTGTGGAGCTGGAATTGGGTGTCTGGGATCATTCCTGGCCCGTGCTGAGCTCCTGGTTCCCACCCCAGGTACCACCTGCAGGCTCTGCGTCACCTGTATGTGCTGGCGGCCGAGCCCAGGCTCCTCACTCCTGTGGACGTGGATTCCAACACCCCCTGCTATGCCCTCATAGAGGTCACCTACAAGGTAACATGGCTGGGAGGCCCTGAGGAGCTCTGGGATGACCAAACACTTGGATTTATCCCAGTTTTCGTTGGAGTGGCCTCCAGTCTTGGGTTTGGTTTCAAGCTGTGGTGGAGACAAGGTGAATTCTGCACAAATAAGTGAAGGGTTGGGCTCAACCCACTCACACCTCCGGTGTGCTTTGGTGGCACCTGGAGAGCAGGATGGAGGACAAGGGGAGTCAGCAGAGTCTTCAAACGGGCAAGGAAGGGTACCCTGACTGACCCAGGTTCTTTTCCCTCTTCAAAAGGATTTCCAAAGGCTCTGAGGTGGCTGGAACCATTTGTGGTTTTCCAAGCCTTCTCCTAATTCTGAGATGAGCAAGTTGCTGTTTCTCCATGGTGCTTCCATCAGGTGTCCTTCAGAGAAGAGTCCTTTCTGTGGGATTTATTTTATATGGGAGAAGGGAGATGCTCAGAATTGAGTTCTTGGAATTTTTAGGGGGAAGAGGTGCATCTCTGTGGTTCTGGCAAAGAGTTCTCCATGTTCCCATTACAGCTTGCTTCCCAAACCTTCACGTTTCAGGCTTGCCCAGCATTAGGTGTTGGTCCATCCATCTGTGGAAAATACAGCTTGGGAAATCCATGTTTCCTGACATGTTTTTACTTAGGAACAGAACCCCCTGCCTTCTGCCAGAGCAGTTGTTCCCCGTGAGATGCCCTTTTCCTTCCTTTTCCCTTGGAAATGAGCTTTTCTAACCTGTGGCTCCCGTGACGTTTTGCAGGGCACACAGTGGTATGGGGAGGCCACCGAGGAGCTGATGGCACCCACGCTTCTCCCAGAGCTCCACTTACTGAAGCAGGTAGAGGAAATCTCTGTTTTAATGGAAAATTGCCTGGATTTTATGTCACAAATCTCAAGAGCTGAGATTTGATGGTTTTTGATTCCTTAGCCTGACTCTGGATGACACTGTCCCATTATGATTCCAAACACAGTGCTTCTGTCTTGATCAAGATCTTCCAAGATCCAATGCAGCAGGGAATTCCCTGTAGGACACGCAAACTTCCTCCTGAATTTTCTGTGTGGGCAGCACTATAAAACAGCCCAGAAAAAAACAGTAGAAACCTCTTAATTCAATGATTCTGGTTATATTTAGTAATAAAATGTTTCTATTGACAGATCAGAGTGAAGGGCCCCCGGTACTGGGAATTATTAATAGATTTAAGCAAGGGAACGACTCATCTCCAGTAAGTGTTTTTAATGCTCAACTGAATCATGACCTCGTAGTAATCATATTTCATGTTTTTTTAAACCCTCCCACAGCTCAGAAAGAAACCTGGGTTTCATCAAGTCACTGTTGTGCATCTGACAGCACTTTAGGGGGGAAGAAAGAAACTGCAGAGTTGAGTTTCACCCATTGAGGTGAATAATTCATGCAAGAAAACAGGGTCGGGGAAAACCTGATAGTAAAACCCACAGAGACTGGCAGTGGGATGGAGGCACCAGAGAGCAGCTACAACTCATGGTTTTGGTTTGGTTTTGAGTGGTGGTGATACCACATTTCCCAGACTGTTGGGGACTGTTACTGCCCTGTGAAATGCTTTTTCTTGTGTCACTCCATGTCACAAAGTGCCACCTGCCCTCGTGACACACTTGAAACATGGGGGCAGCTGTGGGAACCAGAGATTTTACTGGAACACAGGATCTGGAGTGGGGGGGGAAATCATTCTCCTCTTTGCACTCCCCAGTGAGGGGTGGGAGAAACCGGTTCTATCTTTGCTCAGTAAAGTGGAGCTTTCAGGTCATTTACTTGCCATTAATCAATCCCAGAATCATTTACGTTGGAAAAGACCTCCAAGATAACGAGTCCAATCATGGATCTCCCTCTTGTCAACTGGAAGGATTAAATTAAGTCCGTTAGTACAGCATGCTTTGGGTTGGAAGGGATTTAAGGATCACCCAGTACCACCCCTGCCGTGGGCAGGGACACCTTCCACTACCCCAAGTTGCTCCAAGCCCCATCCAACCTGGACACTTCCAGGGATGAGGCAGCCACGGCTTCTCTGGGAAACCTGTGCCAGGGCCTCCCCACCCTCACAGTGAAGATTTCCTTCCTAATATCCAGCCTGAATTTCCTCTCTTTGAACCCATTCCATAAATCAGCCCTGTTGTGCCATTCCAGGTCGATCCTTTCCAAGGGTGGCATCCTGTATGTGAAGCTCCGAGCTGGGCAGCTCTCCTACAAGGAGGATCCCATGGGCTGGCGCAGCCTCCTGGCACAGACCGTCACCCACCGCAACTCCGAAGCACGGGCATTCAAGGTACTGCTCCCAGAACCAGGGTGGTTCCTGCCAGGAATGCTGGTGAGGGAGGGAATTCTGGTGGCTTTCACAAGACAGCCACGTGTAGGCGCATCTGCCGTGGGCAGACACGAGTGTTGGACACAGTGCTGCCCATGAAGTGCTTGATCATGGAATCATTTAGGGGGGAAAAGTCCTCCAGGGTCATGGAGTCCAACCTTCAGATCATGGAATCCAACTTTTAGATTGAATCCAGCCTTTAGATCAGGGAGTCCAACCTTTAGATCATTGAATCTAAATTTTAGATCACCGAGTCCAACCTTTAGATCATCTAGTCTGGCCTTTAAATTAAGTCCAACTATAGATCATTGAGTCCAACCTTTAGACATGGATTCCAACCTTTGGTGTGGGTTCCAATTTTCTCCCTTGTGTTCTGGACACTTTGGAAATCAGTTGTTGTTATCTTTGTGCACAAATTCAAAAAGTTCATTTTAGGAATGTGTTTTAATCCCTTTGTTTTCCAGCCAGAAGCAATTTCTGCTTTCACTTCTGATCCTGCTCTCTTTTCCTTCGCCGATTATTTTTGCAAACCAACTGTGAACATGGGCCAGGTAGGAAGTGTTGGTGTGGACCAACACTTATTTCATGGATAAAAAGTAGGGAAAACCTGCCTTAAACTCTGGAGCAGAATTTAGCCCTGCAATCAGCAGGAACAGGAAATATTCTGCAGGATGTTGTGTAATACAAGGGTGATCCTCTGATTCCTGTTGGTTTGATGTTGGGATTTTTTGTCCCATTCTTTGAGGAACATGTTTAACAAATCCAGAGAGTCATGAAGCATTTAGGGGAGGTCACAGAAGGAGTTTAATATGGAATTTCTTTAAAAATTATTTAAGGGAGGGCATAAAACCCAGTTCAGTTGTCCCAAGGAAGAAGTCAAGTGGTATCGTTAATTGTCCCAAATTCCTGTGATGCCACTGCATGGATTAAATTCAATGGAGGCAGGAACCAGGAATAAATTGTGCCTGACACCTGTCTTTCCTCAGAAACAGGAAATCCTGGATCTTTTCTCCTCCATCCTTTATGAGTGTGTGACCCAGGAGAATCCGGAGATGCTACCTACGTACATTGCCATCGACCAGGTAGGAAGCTCCTGTTCCTGTTGGAAACAACACTTTTTCCCTTTTTTTGTGGGGCAAAGAGTGGCCACTCCATGTGCTTTTCCAGAGGAGGGAGGGCAGGGGTTGAGGAGTCATTTACTCCTCCGTTTCATTCCTGCTCCAATTCCTACTGCCAGGCTGTGAGGAGGCTGGAAAGGCGGGAAATGTCTGAGACCTTCGAGCTGTGGCAGATGAAGCTGGTGCTGGAATTCTTCAGCTCCCGGAGCCACCAGGAGAGGATGAGCAGGAATCCATCCCGAGGGCTCTTCATGAACTCAGAATTCCTGCCAGTGATGAAGTGCACCATAGATAACACCTTGGATCAGTGGCTTCAAGGTAAGGAGGAATTTCAGTCCAACCAGTGTTGGAATCCTGAAATGGTTTGGGTTAGAAGGGGCCTTAAAGCTCCTCTCATTCCATCCCCTGTTGCTCGCCTGGTTCTTGTCTTGCTGGTCCGGGTGGATTTTGCCTCAAAAGTATGGAAAACTGATGAGGGAAGGGAGGGCATTTTCAGTTTGGTGTGGAACATTCCCTGGAGAATTGTGTTTGCCTGGAGTGGTAGGGGGTTTTTAGCAGAGAAGGTGACGTTTCCCAGAGAAAATTCCTTCCTCATCTTGCACAGGGAGACTTTTCCCAGAGCAAAAGCAAACGATGATCACAGCAGGGTGGCCATGGCCGAAGGAAGGAGGTCGGAAAACAACCTCCCAGCCCACCTTCGTGGGGAATGGAGGCTTCAGTGGGATTTATGTGTAGAAATCCCACTTCCCAAATGTCACCAAAGGTATTCCTTGTCCCTTGCAGCCGGAGGGGACGTGTCCCTCCATTCCTACCTAAGTGGGCAGGCTCCGGAGGAATCCCAGCTGAGCATGCTGGCGTGCTTCCTGATTTACCACTCTGTGCCCACGCCGGGGCAGTTGGCAGCTGGAGGCTTGGAAGGTGAGTCTGGAACTGGGATTTGGGGAAATCCTGAATCCTTTCACTGGGCAGCTTTTCCTTGCCCTCCAGCAGCCTGGGAATACTCCAGTCCTCAGGTTACTAAGGGAAAAGAAAGGCAGCTGGACCTTAATTTTGGGAGCTCTGTCCCTTGCTTAGGGCTGGGGCAGAAATGTCACCACATCCATGAGGGATTGGGAGCCTATCCCAGGAATCCTGTGCCGGCCACAAATTCCTGTATCTGGGCGTGGAGGATTCCAGTTGCTTGTTACACACCTCTCCTCTGGGTGTTCTTTACCTCTGTGTTCTCCTTCTTCCTGGATTTGGGATCTCTTTTAAAAGAGATTTGGGATCTCTTACAGAACTTCACTTTCCAACCAGCACGCAACAAATGGATCCATGGGATGACACCTCCAGAGCTCTTTGGAGCTTCCCCCTCCAATTTTGGGCAAATCTTCGCTCATTTTTACACCCTTTTCCTTTGCTTTGGATGTTTTTAGGGAGCAGGAACTTCTCAGAGCTGCTGCTGAAGCTGCGGAGGCTGCACGTGCCCGTGCGGGCGCTCCTGCGCCTGGCTCCGCTGCTCCTCGGGAATCCCCAGGCCATGGTGCTGTAGTCCCACCAAGCTTCCCAAAATCTCCTTCATTTTTTGTACCTTCCCAAACACCAGACTCACCCCCAGCTGTGGCAACCACGACCAGGAGTTATTTATAAATTGTTATGAGGAATTAAAAAAATAGAGCTATGAAAGTGAGGTCATAATAAATTTACTTTTGTAACTAAGGTTTGTTTGCAAATGTGTGTTTTTGTGGGAAATTTGGGAAAGACCTTGGCTGGGAATGGTGCTTTTCCTTGGCTTTATAACTCCTTTGCTTGTGGTGGATCTTATTTCCAGACAATGGAAATAATTCCTGGTTTAAACACTTTGTGTTCCCTTCCTCCTTGTGTATCCCCCTGGATGAACTTGGAGCAGGGCTCATTCCTTTTTGGTTCTGGGCAGAGCAGATCCTTAATTTTCACCCAGCACATGGAATTACTCCATAAAAAGCAGCCAGAGGTTGAGGGATTATTCAGCCAGAGCCAAAGGCTTGGATTCTGATTATTGTGATTCCAAATTTAGTCCTGTTCTGTGGGATTTGTGCCGATTTCTCCCTGTTTTTTCCCAAATCCTCAAGGATTTTGCAAAGGTTCAAGTGGAGGGAGGAGGACAACCAGGAGTGATTAAAAAGAGAGCAAAAGCAGGAAAATGATACAAACCTGATCCTTATAAAAAATGAATTAATTGTGTATTAACTGAGGTTTTCCAATTGCTTGAGGTGTCCTGAAGGAGCCAGAGCCCATGCCAAATTCAAACCCACATCCCTTTTTTTTAAAGCTGTTTAGAAACTGCTCTAATTTAATGAAAGCAGTTTAATTAATTTAATTTATCACACCTGCTCCACAAGCACCTTCTTTATGTGAATTCAATGAACCGAAGAACACATGGGAAATCAGAGGAGCCAGGAGGTCTCATGGGGCAATCCTGGATGTTCCTTCCCTTAGGAGATGTGTGCAGCTCAGGGAAGTTCCTTCTGAACTGAGGAAATGGGAAGCATGAAGTGTTAATTTCCCAGAGGGAATGACACTGGGCTTTCATGGCATCCTGGAATGGTTTGGGTTGGAAAGGACCTTAAAACCATGGGCAGGGACACCTTCCTTAAAGCCCCATCCAGCACTGGCCTCAAACACTTCCGGGGATGGGGAATTAAATTCCCCGCGACTTTTCCAAGGACAAATACTTTTTTTGCCTCCTCAAGCCTCTACCCCTGCCCCAGAATGAGCCTCCTGGGTTTATTTCAGTTGGACTAAGAGCCGGAAATCCAAATGCTGAGAAACCTGGAGGTGTCCTAAATCCTCTTGCTGTCCGGATGGATCCATGGGGTTAACCCACATTCCGGGGGTGATGCTACCTTGTGGCCGGGCAAGCTGGAAGGTGAGGATTCATTTCACCACGAATAAGATGAAAAATGACGAGTAACATGAAATCAAGCATCTCTAGCAACTCCCTGCCAGGACCTCGGCGTCGGGATGCTCCCTGTTTCCGCCGGATGCGGGAAAAGCGCCATTCCCAGCGTTTGGGGAGGTAGGCGAGTTCGTGGGCGGGGGTGGGCGCGGGAGGCTCTGGCGAGGCTCTCTGGGGCTTCCTGTTTCCTTCCGCAGCTCGAGCAGAATTTGAAAGCAGCGGCTGCCGTGAGCTGGACCAATGATCGGGGCACAGCGCGCCCGGGCCGCCCGCGCCCGTTACGGACGCCCGGGGCTGCGCTTCCCAGCTCCACGTGGGAACACCGGGAGCACCCGGCCCGGGGGCGGCCCGGCCATCACCCACGGTAAGGCGCTGCTCCCTTCGGCTCCTGCCAGGAATTGCGGAGAAAAAAACCCCATGGAACCAGCGGGAGCGTTTGGGATTTCGCGCGGGCTGCTGCTCGGGGTGTGCGCTTTGCCTCGTCCCGGAGGAATCCAAATGAGGAGCCCTGGAGGCGGCGTGGAGCTGGGAGGAATTTAGGGATGCTCCGGGAGCCGCAGGGAGGGAAACAGCGCTGCTCAGGCACGGAGGAGGGGGAGGTGGGATGTGGAGAGTGGATGTGGAGTTTCTCACTGATCTTGCACCTGGATAACTCCATTCCCCATCCCTGGAAGTGTCCCAGGCCAGGTTGGACGGGGCTTGGAGCAGCCTCGGCGAGGGGAAGGTGGCCCTGCCCATGGAAGGGGTGGAACGGGATGGGCTTTATGGAACATTCCCTCCCCAGTCATTCCCTGATACCATGATAATGGCACAGCTGGGAACAGAGGCCGGGCTCCGCTGTCGTCATGCCTACTCGTACAGTGCTTAGTCACCTTTTTGGGGTATTTTGTGCCGCCCTCTCCCGCTCGTTGTGTGCTCTCCTTTGGGATTTGGGCTGGGAAAGGTAGCAGCGAGTTCCCCTCCTGCCTCTCCCGCTCTCCCACCACCTGCCATCCGGTACATCCCAAACTGCGTTTCCCTGGGGACTGCTAGTGTGTCCCGTGGGCTGTCCCGGAGCTGAGTGGCTCTGCCAGGGGCTGAGCAGCCCCGGCTCCCTCCTTTTCCTGCTCTGGCTCAGCTTCCGCCCTCGGGGTCATCCTGCGGCAGCACATTCCCTCTCCAGGGGGGAATTATCCTCATGATCCTTCTTTAGTCCCAGCTGGGCGGTCCCTGGGGTGTCCCGCGGTGGCTGCGGGCAGAGCGCGGCTTCTCCAGCTCATCCCATCCCATGGATTGCTGTGCCGGCTGCGTTTCCCGGTGCATCATTCCCGGGAAGGTCCCACAGCTGGGACGCGTTGCCTGTTCCAGCCTGGTCCCACCGCCGCCTTCCCCACGGAGTTCCCTTTGTCTCTTTGGCCTGGGCTGGCAACTTTTCGGCAACAGTGACCTCTGTCGGCATCGCCACCGGGGCCACCGGCGTAGCCCCGCTGTCACCCGGCTGCATCCCACGCCTCCATCGCAATTCCTACCTCAGGCACAAACGGGACACGGTTATTTGGGACCGATCCCGCCATTCCCGCTGCTGCGGAATCCCACGGCAAAGCGCCGGCGGCGTTTCGGGAAGCAGCGGGGCCGGGCGGTGGCTGTGAGCGCTGCTCAGAGCCGGGCACCAGTTACCGAAAGGTGTCCCCAGGACAACCCCAGAGCCGGGAACTCGAAAATATCGGGTTTACTGGGTGCCCAAACCTCCGTGACTCATGTCAGCAGTGCTGCTGACGCCGGTGACTAATCCCAGGAGCGCTGTCTGCCGGAGCTCGGCTCCATCCCCGTTCTAACGAGTGTTTGGCACTGTTAAATAGCAATAAAAAATTCAGGTGAGGTTAGAGGAAAGAAGGGGTGAGTGGGGGCTGTCAGGTTGGTTTTGGTGTCACCTCAGCTCCTCCATCCATGCCTGTGCGTTTCTCTGCTGGAAAATGCCTTCCAGCACCTCTGGGGCAGCCCTTTGGAGCACGGATCAGCTGCTGCAGGTGGCGGCAAATTTTGGGAGGGCTCTGGGGCCGGGGCGGCTGCCGGGGAGTGACTCAGAGGTGCTCTGGGGCTCTGTGGTTTTGCTTTCATGGTTTTGCTGTGACTTAGCAACTTGTTTGTTCGCTCTGCGGGAAGGCAGGTGCCAGCATGCCCGGCAAAGCAGCCGGATCCCGCAGGATTCCAGCTGTCCCGAGGGATCCCAGCGCCCTTGGGGTGTTGTGTTGCCCAGGTGGATGTGGCTGAGCCCCACAGGTGATGCAGGCAGTGATGTGACATGATTCTTGGGGATCTGCATCCTGCAGCAGCTCCATCCCACTGGGAGTATCCAGCAGGAGCAGTTTCCACCCCTTCCTTTTTAGAAGGAAAATGGGATTTTTGATGATGATTCTGGCATTCCCTAAAGCTCACAGCCACTTCGGGGGTTTCTGGAGAGTTGGATCTGGAAGCTGGGCCAGCAACCTGGCATTTTCCAGGGAGATACTAATGACTGCTAGTGCATTTTCCTGTTTTGTTGCAATATTGGGGGGAAAAAAAGGTGGAAAGGGAGCGGGACGAGTGTTTTCCCACCACAGTGGAAAATACTCCCAATCCTCATGTTCCTCCTTCCCATAGGATGCTCATGGTGTGATTTCTTCCAGGAAAGGCAATTCCCACTGGCTTGTTCTCTGCTGAGAGGAGCTCCAGGGGTGTCTGTGGGAAGCACTGGACAAAGGGGAGCATCCATCTCCTAGTTTTTTGGGAATAGCCAAGGAATAGCCAAGAATTTGGTGCCACTGTGGCCAGTGTGGTGCTCTGACGCCTCCAGAATTCCACAGTTCCTGGGTTCATTTGGAGGTTTGTGATCCCTGGAGTCTCAGCCAAGGGAGCTGGATGGGAAATGGGTGAAAGCCACAGAAGAGGACAAAAAGGGGATGGTTTTGGGTGGTTTTCCTCCTTCAGCTGAGCCAGGCCATCGCTCATCTCATGTCAGCTCCCTCAGGCACTGCTGGGTTTTTCCTTGCGCTGCAGTGATGGTGCTGGAAGGGTTAAAGCCACCAGCAGGTCCTGAAGACAGGCATTGAGGTTGGAATGCTCAGCTGGACCATGGCATGGCCATGGAGCAGTCAGTGCCAAACCCCTCTGCATCTGAGCTCCCTCTCTGGTGTCATAAATCCAAGTTTGATTAACGTGCCTTTGGAAAAGGCGTATTAAAGATTCCCGGGGCTCCCCTTTCACTCCACGTCATCCCCCTGGGGCTCCTCCTCCCTACTGTGTCACCGCTCCCAGGGCTGCTCCGTGCCCCTGAGTCATCTCCAAACTCCAGCTGGGTCCGTGAGCACAGCCCTGCCCTAAGCTGACCATGGGGCGCATTGTTTTCCTAAAATACAGAAGCTCCAAAGCGCACGGAACAGAAATGTAGTTGGAAAAACCTGAGGTGGTGACACCAGCAGGGTAACAGGCACCCCCGTGCTGCAAGAGAGAGGGAAAAGGTCCCTTATCTGGGAGGGAAAGGGCTTGGAGTGGGGTAAGCATCTCTGGAGCTGGTCCCTGGGGAATGGGGGATGGTTTCAATCCCTCACATGCAGCCAGAGCCTTTCCTAGGGGATTTGCTGGGAGGTCACAGCTTCTTTTAGATGGGAATGGGTGGAAAATGGGGCTTTCCAGGCTAGAAGAGTATCCAGGTGGCTGATGGATTTTTATCTGTCCCTTGCTCTGCCTGGATAATTCCTGCAGCCCAGGGGAGGATGTTGGAGCCAAGGTTTCTGCTGTCATCCCAACATCCCCCCGTCCTTCCCATTAATCCTCAATATCAAAGTGTTCATAACATTCCAGCGGAAACTGCTGGATGGGGCTGGGGTTTCCCAGGGAAGCTGATCCTGAGCCCTTGCCATTAAATGACTGTGGAAGGAGAAGTGTGGGAAGCACAGGGATGAATCTCCTGTGGTGGAGCATCCTGTCTGTGATCCGAGGGGCACAAAGCCATGGACCATTCCCACCCTGTGGCCCAAAACCCACCGGCATAAACCTGGGAGCAAAGGGGCAGAAATCCTGCTCTTCTGCTTCCAGCATTCCCAGTGCTGCTTCCTCTGTAGGTGATTCCCTGTTTCTGGAACAGAAAAAGCAGAAGAGGTTTTTGAAGCGGCATAAACTAAAAAAAGCCTTTTTTCCCTATTTTTCCCTGGGTAATCAGCAGAAGCACAGCTGTTCTGCTGGGATTAGGACTGGAAAGGGGTATCTTGTCCCCTTCCCAATTATTTCAGTCCCCACTTGATGGTGGGAAACAAGTGCAGTCAGCACTTTGGGATTTGCCCACCCATTCGCATGAAAACATACCCAGTCCTGGATGCTCCCTCTCCCTGTCTCAGACGCTCCAGAGGATGTGGGGAAGGAGCTCTGGAGCTGGTGAGTGCCTCCATGGGATGGATAAACGTCTCCGTGGGAAGGGCGGAATGGCTTCAGGATGCGTTGCTTGGGGTGCAAAGCGCTGAGCTGAGGGCTCAGGAATCCTGGGCACCTGATCCGTGTCCCGGATCGAGGCTGTGGGTGCCACCAGCGCTTCCAGCAGCACCAGTCTGGCTGGAAGCTGGGGCCTGGGGAGCTGAGCAGTTCCTGGAACAGCAGCTTCACGTCATGGGGGGTTGGGTAATTTGGTGACAGAGGAGGAAGGAAAAACCCCGCGGAGCAGGCGCTGCTCCGGCCAAAAATGAGTCAGCAGTGACTGGGTGGCTGCTGGGGCTGGTTTTACTGGTGATACTGGGGTTACTGAGGCTGGGGCTGGTTGTGTGGGTGCTGCTGGGTTTGCTGGTGCTGCTGGTTCCAGTTGTACTGGTGCTGCTGGTTCCAGTTGTACTGGTGATGCCGGCGCTGGTGCTGCTGGTTCTGGTTGCGCTGCTGGTGCTGGTGGTCCTGGTGTTAGTACTGGCATTACTGGTGCTGCCTTGTGGGGCTGCAGCATCTCCCACCTGCTCCTTTCCCTCTCCCAGTGCCCTTTCCCAGGACCTTTGGGCAGCTGCTCTTTTCTCCTGCTGGGAATTTCCCAGAACCCCATACAGGGATTTTGCCATGTCAATCCCAGCACCCGGGTCCAACCCAGGTCCCTCTGGAGCCCATTCCTCTGGTGTTGTGATTCCAAGGACACCCAGGCCATGTTTTAGGGATCTGGAGCTTTCCAGATGTTTGGGATTTATTTTCTTTTGGAAATATTTGCCAAATATTTGGGACCAAATCCTGGCATGAAGGTGCCCCTTCGTGGTCCCTTCAGAGAGCTCTCTGAGCTCATCCACGCTTTTCCATGGCATTAAAATCAGGGAGGGGAATTTAAGTCAGGAAAGGCAATTAAAATACAGCAGGGCAATTAATTAAAATCTATCCGGGCAATTAATTAAAATCCAGCAGCTCCCACCATTCCCCTGCANTATAAATATATATTTATTAAATTAAATTTAATAACAGAGTGTGATAGAATAGATAAAATTAATGTAATGTGATAAATATAATTCATATAATAGCAATGATGTCCTTAGTGGTATAAATTAAGCCAAGTGGGGGGTTAATTTATAAAAAAAAGGGTGAAAAAAGGATTATTTTTACAATGGGAAAGGACTGGGAATAAATGGAAGCATTGGAAGTAAATGCAAGTATTGGGACTAAATGCAAGGATTGGGAATAAATGGAAGCACACACAGATTTAATGGCTACTGCTGAGAGAGTCATGGGAGGTGGGTTTCTGGTATTGAATTTTCCAGATTAATTCCTAGAGGCAAATACCAGTCTCTGGGAAAGGCCTGTCTGATTTTCCAGCTGGGTTCCTTGATACTGAATTTTTCCGCTTAATTCTCGGAGGCAAATTCTCAACCCCTGGGGAAATCCTGTATGATTTTCTAGGTGGGACATTTTTTAGCCAACTGTTATCATTTTCCTGGGATAAAACCCATTCCCCCAGAGGTTAGAGTGA
>WEZZ01020465.1:139433-156908 GCA_013400585.1 Chloropsis cyanopogon | reverse complement strand
GTTTTACTGGTGATACTGGGGTTACTGAGGCTGGGGCTGGTTGTGTGGGTGCTGCTGGGTTTGCTGGTGCTGCTGGTTCCAGTTGTACTGGTGCTGCTGGTTCCAGTTGTACTGGTGATGCCGGCGCTGGTGCTGCTGGTTCTGGTTGCGCTGCTGGTGCTGGTGGTCCTGGTGTTAGTGGTGTTGATACTGGCATTACTGGTGCTGCCTTGTGGGGCTGCAGCATCTCCCACCTGCTCCTTTCCCTCTCCCAGTGCCCTTTCCCAGGACCTTTGGGCAGCTGCTCTTTTCTCCTGCTGGGAATTTCCCAGAACCCCATACAGGGATTTTGCCATGTCAATCCCAGCACCCGGGTCCAACCCAGGTCCCTCTGGAGCCCATTCCTCTGGTGTTGTGATTCCAAAGACACCCAGGCCATGTTTTAGGGATCTGGAGCTTTCCAGATGTTTGGGATTTATTTTCTTTTGGAAATATTTGCCAAATATTTGGGACCAAATCCTGGCATGAAGGTGCCCCTTCATGGTCCCTTCAGAGAGCTCTCTGAGCCCATCCACGCTTTTCCATGGCATTAAAATCAGGGAGGGGAATTTAAGTCAGGAAAGGCAATTAAAATACAGCAGGGCAATTAATTAAAATCTATCCGGGCAATTAATTAAAATCCAGCAGCTCCCACCATTCCCCTGCATTTTATATTTAAATAAATCATATATTTGTATATTCATATAAAAATTCAATTATGTAAATATATTCATAGTTATATGTAAATGTATTTTTATATATTTATATATTACATACAACGACATTTATTTCTGTTTAAATAAAATTAATAAATATATTCTCATATGTAAACTGTTCGTGTGTTTATTGAATAATATGGTGATTAATACATCAAAATATTTGTTTATTAAATAAAGTTGAATAATATAAATATATATTTATTAAATTAAATTTAATAACAGAGTGTGATAGAATAGATAAAATTAATGTAATGTGATAAATATAATTCATATAATAGCAATGATGTCCTTAGTGGTATAAATTAAGCCAAGTGGGGGGTTAATTTATAAAAAAAAGGGTGAAAAAAGGATTATTTTTACAATGGGAAAGGACTGGGAATAAATGGAAGCATTGGAAGTAAATGCAAGTATTGGGACTAAATGCAAGGATTGGGAATAAATGGAAGCACACACAGATTTAATGGCTACTGCTGAGAGAGTCATGGGAGGTGGGTTTCTGGTATTGAATTTTCCAGATTAATTCCTAGAGGCAAATACCAGTCTCTGGGAAAGGCCTGTCTGATTTTCCAGCTGGGTTCCTTGATACTGAATTTTTCCGCTTAATTCTCGGAGGCAAATTCTCAACCCCTGGGGAAATCCTGTATGATTTTCTAGGTGGGACATTTTTTAGCCAACTGTTATCATTTTCCTGGGATAAAACCCATTCCCCCAGAGGTTAGAGTGAACCCCCTCAAGCATCCGCTAAAAACTTATGATGGAGCAAAATCAGATCAGCCACAAATTCCCTTTCCCCCCCCTATTTTTCCATCCAGCTGCCCAAGGGATGCTCAGGGAGCAGTGTTGGCAGGAGGAGAGCCCAGAACTGCTGGAAATTTGACTGATAGAATATCCCGAGTTGAAATGGGCACACAAGGATTATCAAAGTCCAGTTCCTGGGGCTGAACTTCCCAAAATTCTGGTTTCTTTACCCGTGGTGAACGGAGTGGGAAAAGCCTGAGGATTTTGGGGACTCTCAGTGTTCCACTCTCCCCACACGAGTAAAAGAAAACGGATTTGTCTCAATTTTCCTTCTCTGCACCCCTCAGCAAACATTCCCAGTCTGGGAATATTCCCTGGCACAGGGAAGCGGATGAGCCAAACCCCAGATTTCTCCCCTGTCCCCTCCTTTTGCCACTTTTGGCTCAGGTTTGAGATCAATGACGTGGAGAAGGGGGGTGGAGGGCGGGGGGGGGGCGTTTGACTCGCGCAGCAGCGAGACGAAAATAGCGACGTGGAAATTCAGCCCAGCTCGAGATTTGAAATGAAATAGTTTGAAATTAAAGATTTCATGCCTTGCTGAGGCTGTTCCAGCCCCGCTCCTTCCTCTGCCTGGGGTGTGGATGGCTCGGGAAAGGGAGCAGCATACCAGGAGGGTTTTGAGAGTGCTCTTGGCCATCGTTTCTTGGCACTAAATAGAGGAAGAATAAGTTTCAAACGAAGCGTGTTTTGTTTTGTCACAGGAAGTGGAGAGAGCTTTGGGAGAGCCCTGAGACACTGACTTTGAAATTCTGTATTTTAGTGTTTCCCTGGCCAAACCGATGGCGTGGATTGGTGCCTGCTGGAAATCCAGGGGGATTGGGATGGGAGGAGCAGGGCAGTGGGACCCCCCACTTTCCCAGCTATCCTGAGGGAGGAGGTTTGGGGCTGAAGGGTTTTGGGGGGGGAAGGCAGCCCTTCCTGAGGGGGCTGCTGGCTGCCGTTCCCTGCTCCGGGAAGCCTGAAATTGTGGTGTCCGAGGGGCGCGGGCTGGGCGGCCTGGGCCGCCCCTGTCCCGGGAAACCGTTGGCGCTGTTTTTCGGGCGCCCTCAGGCTCGGGCGCCGCCAGCAGCGGCAGCCTCAGGAAAAGGAGCCGGGTTTCACAACGGCTCAGTCCTCCCCCGGCCGGGCAGCCCTGGCCGAGCTGCCTCTTCCCCTGAAAAACCCCAAAATTGGTTGTCTCTGTGCCGAGGGGGGAGCGGGGCCGAGCGCGGCGCTCGCCTCGCCGGCAGCCCGGGAGAGCCTCCGCTGCTCCGGCGTCACCGAGCCCAGCCCGGCGGGGCCGCAGCTCCGAGCCCTCCCGAGCCCGAGCCTCCCGAAAAACCCCCGGGTTAACCCCTCTGCTCCTCCAGAGCTGCTGCTGCTGGCCAGAATCGCCCCCCACACCGAGTGTGGCATGCACCGGCGTGACGCTGCTTGAATTTCAACCAAATTGCCAAATTCCCGCTGCTCCTGTGGTATTAATTTGCTTTTTGGTTTCGCTATTAACGTTGGAGGGCTGCGAGGTCGGCAGCACTGGCTTTCGGTGGTAATTCACAGCCTCACTGATTTAATCCGTGCTCCGCTGCCAAAACCGGGGCTCACCCAGCGTGTTTGGGATGGGGTTGTGCCCACAGGTGGGAAAATGCTGGGAAACGCTGTTTGGGATCAGGAAAAATCCAGTGGGTCCCGCAGGGCTGAGTTTGGCTTCTCCTGCGAGGGGGAGATGGAATTAATTCCTATTAAACTGAGGGTGCTCCAGGGGGTGGGCAGGGGCTGGTTTGGTGTAACCCAACACTGCCCGGGGGCTCGTCCCTGCCCTGGGGACTCAAATTTGAGCAAACACTGATTTTGGGGTTAAATCTGCCCTTTTTCTCGTTTTGCTGTGGTTCTGCTTTGCCTGTCCTCACCGCTGTACCCTCGTGAAAGGTTGCAAGCAGTTTTGGGAACACGTTGTCTGCCTGAAACATGTCAGAATTGGCCACAAATTGGAGATGAGACTGATAACAAAAGCCAACAACAGAAAATAGGTAGAAAAACAACACGGTGGAGGCTGAGAGACCACTGAAGGGCTTTTTTGTGTGTTTTTTTAACCAGCTCTCTCACGATGGAAGTGAAAACACATGAAAAGAGAAATGTCTTTTGTTCTCCCACTCGAATTAAGATGCTCCAGCACCAAACCAGGGTTGAACCCCATGGCTGGAGCTGCTGCCCAGCCCAGGGACTCGCAAATCAGCAATTTGGCACCGATGAGGGTGGTTGGGTGTGTTTCTTGGGGGTTTTATGATATTTTTTTAATCTTAAAAAATGTGCCCAGCAGCACAAATGTAACTCAGCTCATTTTCTCAACCCAGCCTGCTCTACCTGAACGTCTCTGCTCAAATAAATCAGGCTCCAGCTCAGAAATTAGGATGAGGTTTTTGTTTTTGTTCTACTTATTTCGTCTTTGTTTTTATAAATAAATACAAATCACTCAAACTGAAACTCGATGGCTTTGGTGATAATCAAAGAGCAGCCCTGGGGAAATTTTTCTTCATTACCATGTTCTTTCACAGCCCACACTCGGGGTTTCGGGAGGAAAACTTCTTAACCTTTGCAGCAGCAGCACCTGACACTTTTTGAAGTCCCAGTACACTCAGACTGGGGGTTCATATTGTGGAGCTGCGTTGGCATCACCTTTATTTTAGGGCCATGTGGAGAGGAGAAATTCTCTCACCCTTTTTTCCCTCAGTTCACCCCTTTTCCCTCCTTAAAAAAAAAAAAAAAGACCAAAAAAAAAACCCCAAGAAAATATTGGACTCCCCCCTTGCAGGGCTTGGGTTTTGTTGTTGTTTTTTCGGTTCTGTGGGGCAGCTCTGTTCTCTACCACCTTTGTACAACATGTTTTAGTATTTGCAGCTCACTTCCTGTATGAGGTTGCTTTGTTTATCATAAAACCCCTGTTTTTAAACCCATTTCTCTCAATAAGTCATTTGAATTGTAATAGCAGGCACTTGTGACTGTCCCCTCTGCCCCCAGCTGATGGGAGGACTCCGGTAGCTCTGGGAGGGATAGGCATTGGAATGTGGGCTGAGGGTGTCCCGTGGCTCTTCCCTCAAATCTCAGGGGGATTATTTGTGTGAAAATCACCAGGATTTCTGAAAATCCTGACTTTTTTAGTGTGGGGTCACACGTGGTGTGAAGATGTGGAGAGGCAGTTCTGCAGTGCTCACCATCCTTTCCATCCTTAGGGAATGGCCACCATGCCATCTTCCAACTTTATTTTCATTAATTACCTGCCAGGAGAACTGTGGGATTGTCAAAAAACTGTTGGCTTGGCCCACTCTGCCCGTAATTGCATGAGATGAGGCATGGGTTAACGAACGGCCTGCGAGGCCGGGAAGCACCGGCTACCTGTGTGTCCTCCTGGGAAAAGGGATGGAGGAGCCTGTCACAAACTCGGCGAGGAGAAATCCATCAAATCCAGGAAGAACAGGCCCTGTATCCCCACAAGGGTTGTGTGACGCCCCCTGAGGTCCACAGGACCAGCTTTTGTTGGAACAGCAGTGTCTCCATCAGGGGTAACCTCATTGTCTGCCTTTCCTTGTGTTGCAGGACCTAATTTTTCAAAATTCCACCGAAAAGACGTTTGGGATGCTCAGGAAGGGCAGCAGGAAGGTCCCCTTAGTCCAGCCATCCCCAAGCTTGCCTTACACCCTATAAAAACTGCTAGAGCACCTTTAACATCCCTTTACTGCTTTTAGGGACCTCTCTGGTATCCAACACTTCCCATCTCTGTTGCGCCAGGTATGACCCTAGGAGAGGTTGAGCATCCAAGGAGCTGCCAGAAAGGCAGAAAAGCCGCTTTGGCTCACAAAGGAGTGAGCTTTGTTGCAATATGAAAATCAAATGCAAAGCTTGGGGGGTATTTTTAGCTGGTTTAGGCTGCACAGGTGTTTGAAAGGTCAGTGGCGAGTCATTGGAAAAAAAAAATTCTATTTATTTCTGTGTGTGGGGAGAGCCTGGTGTTGCTCCTGTGGCTCTGGATGACTGGAATCTCATCCTCAGCTTGGGTTGCTTGGTATTCCTGAGGCCATCAGGGGTATGGGAGTGCAGGAATGTTCCAGTTTTGTGTGTCCCCAACAGCATGAGCACATGGCAGCTGTGAGTGTCCAGCTCTGATGGGCACAGGGAGCTGTGGCTTTTTCCATTAATAAAATCTGGGAGTTTGCTCCTTTTCAAGGAATGAAGGCCATTCGTCATCCTTAAAACAGAATTGTGTGGGGTTTTTACGAGCTCCTAGAATTTAAGAGTGAGAAAAGGGCCTGGCTCATGGGGAGAAGCCACTGATGTGGCTTTGGTGGGCCTGGGCCGTGGCCAATATGGGTGAGGCCAAGCTGAGTTTGGTGGACCCGTGACCACTTTGGGCTTGGCCATGACCAACCGGCCATGATCGCCTTTGTCTTGGCCAGGAACACCTTGGACTTGGCCTTGGCCAACCTAAACTGTGACCACCTTGGATTTGGCCATGGCCAGCATGGGCTGTGGCCAACCTGAGCCTGGCCATGGCCAAGCTGGGCCGGGAACACCTTCAAGATGGCCATGACCATCTTGGAGCTGGCCACAGCCAACCTGGCCCTGGCACCTGTTGAGGGCATATCCCAACAGAGGGGCAGCACTTCCCTTCCCGTTGCGTCACCAAGGTCACTGGATCCAGGCAGATCACGAGCTCCTCCCAACCTGAGTCACAACAGGGTCATGTCCCAGGTGTGACAACTCACCTGGACACATCCATGAGGTCCCAAATTCCAACTGGACCACAGAGCCACCAGGAGAGCAGAGCCAGCAGCTGCCACAGGCTCAGCTGGGCAATTAAACCTTTTTTTTTTGTGAGTTAAAGAAGCCCCCAAAATAGCACCTGAAACCAATAAACTTCCCTTTCAGGAACTTCTGTAATTTGAAACACACTCAAGAACAAAACAAAACAAAAATACAAAAACAAAACAAAACAAAAAATCCAGAACTTTCGTAGGTTGTTTATCAAGTAGGACTTTGTGGGGTTGTTTTTAAATCCCTTTCACGTGGTGATTGCTGAGGAGTAAGTGGAGGGATAGGAAGGGCTGGAGGGATAAATGGGATGGAGGGTCAAGGCAGAAGGAAGGTGGGATGGGAATTTTTAGGAGCAGATTTAAAACCGTAAAATAAAAATTGCCATGTGAAATAATAAAAGGGAGAAAATAGTGATGTTCTATAGCAAAATCAAAATAATGTTAATAAATGCAATAAATAATAAAATAAAAATAAAACAAGACACAAAGCATGAAATAAACCCCAAAACTTCTTCAATGCCAGTGAAAACCAGATGGGGACAATAAGTGCATGGAAGGTGCCCATCAGCTGGGCTTGAGCCCACAACCACATAAAAGTGAGGAAAAGCAAAAAATTCCAAGGCATCCCCAAATAACTCCCAGCTGGAGCAGCTTTTGGGCTTGGGAACACTCAAGTCAGCACCTGACAAAGCAAATTCAGTCAAGAGCTGCATTTTGGGTGGCCTGAAGCATCTTGGAGCTCCAGGACACCAAAATGGAGAGGGGAACACCAGGTCTGGAGGGAGAATGAGTGAAAAATGGGGAAAATTTGTGATAAAGAAACAAATATCCTCCTCTCAGGAGAACCTCAATCCCCACAAAGAACCAGCACTCAGGACAAATAGTTGAAAGTTTTTATTCATATAAAACTCATATTAAGAACATAAAAGATTCTTAAAAACAAAACCAAAAAACAACCCCCAAAAACAAGGCTCTTGCAATTATTTACAGCAGTATTGCACAAGTAAAGTGGCAATTACCCTGTCCAAAATTCATCAGTGCAAAACACAAGGAAGGCAGGGAAATTGCAGTCAAAAATGCTACATTAGCTGGGTCCCGCGACACGATTTAGTGATTCACGCAATCCCATGGGATGGCTGCTCCAGGAAAACCTGGCTGGAGCAATCCCTAGGGGTAGAGGAACCAAATTCCAAATTCCCACTGAATTTCACTACTGCTGAAGTCTTTGATGTGCCTAAATCACTCCTGGGAAGTGGAGATTTAGGCACTTGGAGAAAAATAAGATTAAAATCTTGTTATCCACACCACGATGGCTTTGGAAGGGGATCCAACACTTCTGGCAGGGAGGAAACCGAATCTTCACAGGAACTTAAATAAGCAGGAAATAAATATACAACATTTCTACAAGTTACAGCAATAAACAGTAGAGTGCATTAATTACACAGGGAAAAAAACAAAAAAAACCCAAAGGAAAAAAACAAAAAAAAAGGACCTACATATTTACCAATTCCACTCTAAAAAGTGTAGGAAAAAAACAAGATTTAAAAATTTTTTTTTAGGTTTTTTTAAAGTATTTCTAAGCTGTACAAAACTTACAGGAGAGAAAGGAGAGGGAATACATTGCACACAGATATTTGGCTCAGATGATGAAAATAATACGGTACTCTACTCTAATAAATATTTGAGTATTTACAGTTTGGTGCAAAAGAGGAGAAGCAAGAACAGGATCAATCTGGTTTCCAAGGAAAACTTCATCCTTTTGGTGCAACACAGAGCACAGGCTACACTTAAACATGACCCAGAGCACGCAGCCAACATGGCTGAAAGGAGCATAAATCCCTATTTTATATCATTCTTCTGTTTTGAGGCTTTTTGGGGGGCTTTTTCTCACTAAACCTCACAACACCACAGGAATCCTGCTTTTTGAGGTTTTCTTTTCCTATGATTTTTGGCTGGCAACTCCTCCTGTGGAAAAAGCCCTGGGAGGCCTCACCAATATCTTGAATTTTTTTTTCCTTAAAATGAATCTGGTTTTTGTCTCCATGAGAGGACAGGGTAAAGTGCTCTTTGGTGATTCTTTGGTGTACTCCAAGGGACACATTCTGGGATGCCAAAGGTTGGGAGATCCCAAAGCACCATTTCATCCACCAGCAACAATAGAACTCAACTGGGAGAAAAAAAATCTCACTGGGTCTCCCCCTCTCTGCTGCTGAGTTTTATCAGTTTAATTTTAATTTTACCAGTGGAATTCCATGGAAAATCCCTGGTGGCAGCTGGCTGGGGCAGCACAGCCACGGAGAGCCAAAGCCAGAGGCAAATCCTAAAGGGATGAAGAGCAGGATCTGCCCTGGCCGAGCTCCCTCATTATTTGAACCGCTTGCACTCCACTAGTCCAAAGGTTCCCCCCAAAGGGCTCCAAAATGCCCTTCCCAAAACACTCCCTGCTCCTGCAACTGCTGCTCATCTTGCACTTCCAAGGAAAAAAGGGGACTAAAATTGGCAATCAAGGTTAAAACTCCCTCTGCGATCCTCCAGGAGCAGGAGGGGAGGCCCCACTCCGACCCGCCCAGGCACAGCCGTGCAGAGAGGTCCCACTGGGGTCTGTCCATCATTAATTAACACTAATTATCATCCATGGCACACAGCAACTTCCCCCTGTGGGAAGAACTGCTCCAAAGGGGGCTTGGGATGAGGTTTTCCTTCTTTTCTTTTCCTATGGTGCTGGTGAAACTAGAAACAACCCTGTAGCTTTTGGGGAGCACCTGCACCAGCCTGAGGGAAGGGCGATGTTTGTGCATAGATAAGGGATGGCTGGAGCAGCCAATCCCCCAAAAACATCTGCTGGGAGACAACGGGAACACCCACAAATCCATGGCTCCAGGGGGGAAGGGGAAAGGCCCTGGGACATGGAGCACCTGGGAACTTCTCTAGGAGGACACAGAGCAGTCAGAGCGCCTTGGAATGTCCTGGATAGATCTGAGTCAGGCTGGCATCCTTCCATCTGCATCTGGGTGCTCATCTCCATCTAAACACCGAGAGGATCCCAGGAAAACACAATCTTGGAAACCTCTTTTGACAGCCACAACTCACAACAGGACCTGCTGCTATCGCCTCTGGCTGCATGGTTCCGGGAGCTGCTCCCTGCCTCTGGAACAGTTTATTGCTGGATTACTCAGTCCCCTACATCTGATAGCAGACACTACAGAAGCATTTTCACACGTTTTATAGAAAAAAATTCTTTAAAAAAAGGCAACCTGGTGGCTTGGGGTTTGGTTGGTTGGTTGGTTAGTTGTGATGGTTTGGACCGTGGAGTTCGACAGCGAAGTCTTGAAATTCAGAGTGGATCAAAAAAATAGACATATCAACACCCCAAAAAAAACAGTCAGCAGGAAATAGGCTGATCTGCATTATGCAAATTAAGTTGGATTTGGGGTAGCATTAGGTATTTACAGGTAAAAGAAGTGCTGATTAAATCCCTCTGCCCCTTTTCCAGCCTTTTTTTGGGCAAACACCCTGGAGGCAAAGGGAGAGGGGAGGAATCAAACCTCTGCAAGGCAAACTCCGGCAGCTCTGCCCATCAGCTGGCTCAGGTTTCCCTCCTTCCTGCCGTGGGGCTCATCCCACAGGATTCCAAGAATGATGACAAAACATGATTCCACATTTTTGCTGAGACTCTTTTGGGAAAAAAAGGCAAAAAAATGAATAAAAAAGAATGGAGAGAAACACCGAGTAAACACCATTCTGCCAATAGAACACCGCAGTCGGAATGGGATGTCCACCCTCATCCTGCCATGTGTCCTGGGGGAGAGGCAGGGTGGGAGCCCCACATCCATCCATGTGTCCGTCCTTCCCGGGCTTTCCCAGCAAGGAATTCAGTCCTGGTGGCTTGGGATGCGCCTGGCGCTCACTGGAGCCTCCAGATAAGGCGGATGATGTAACGCAGCAGGCGCAAGATCACGACCTGGGGGTTTCCCACTTGGTGATTCAAGAAACCCTGAAAGAGAGGGAGAAAAAAAAAAAAAAAAAGAGAAAAACCAAACGAAGCAGTGACTTTAATT
Organism: Chloropsis cyanopogon; assembly: GCA_013400585.1. Taxonomy (NCBI): domain Eukaryota; kingdom Metazoa; phylum Chordata; class Aves; order Passeriformes; family Irenidae; genus Chloropsis; species Chloropsis cyanopogon. The sequence continues at coordinate 146,531 of WEZZ01020465.1, read as the reverse complement.
TCCATCATGAAGCCCCCTATACTATATAAATATTCCAGAGGCAGAAAGTGAAATGTTTAACACTTTGCAGCCAGCAGAGCTTGGAGCTCATGGCCCCCTCTTCCAGGAAAAGCCTGGGACCTATGAGCCTTGTTGGGACAAGGAGTAGCTGAATGGCGAATTGCCCGATTTCCTGGTGTCTTATCCAAGGAACGGTTCCGGGGGGAGGCCACACCCCTGGGGAACGTGACAGGGAATGCGCCGGGACCGCGCCAGGACCTAGTCCCGGGGGAAGTCACACCCCGGGGGCACGTGACAGAGAACGCGCCGGGACCGCGCCAGGACCCGTCCGACAGCCCCGACCTGCCCGGGGAGTGCAGCTCTGGCACTGCCGCAGTTCCCCATTTCTAACCTCGGGCTGAAAGGGCAAAGCCCAGAGCCAGGCGGGGCTGGCGGGCACGAGTCCTTCCACCCTCCCCTCTGGAGCCACGACAGCTCGGGAGCAGCCAAGAATGCTTCCAGAAGGAAAAGGGACCTTTCCGCAAAGCGCCTCAGGGATGATAATTAAACAATAGCTTAAATGCTCTGAGACCTCCGCAATTTTGGGTGCAGGAGTGAGAATTTGTCACATGCTGACTGCACCAGGTACAAAGTGTTTTTAGGGTCACGCAGGACATCCCCTGCTCATGTCACCTGAGCAGGCAGGACGTGTCCTCTTTGTTCTGCTCCTTGCCACGGGCCAGCCCTGGGTTAGAATTGCAGCCACGGTACTGGGAACAGCCTCATGCAAACCTGGGGGATGCTCCCTGCACCTCACTCTGCTGCTGCTTGGGAAACACCCCCATTCCCATTAAATTCACCCCCTTATCCACCACAGGGCTGTAGGGAGCAGCATGATGTGCCCAGAGATTTCCAGCACTAAATTTAGGAGCCAGGATAATGCTGGAAGGATGTTCCTGCTCTCCTCACAAAGTACTCCAAATTTAAGGCACTGCTGCAGGAGGCAGGGAGGAGATGGGATGAGGGTGGTCCAGCACTGAACAGGCTCCCCAGGGAACAGCCACAGCCCCAAGGCTGCCAGAGTCCAAGGAATATGCAGACAATGCCCTCAGGCACAGGGTGGGATTGCTGGGGCTGTGCAGGGCGAGGAGTTTGGACTTGGATTATCTTCGTGGGTCCCTTCCAGCTCAGGATATTCCATGGCACTCTGCATTTCTTCCAGCTCCTCTGGATCTGCCTGCTGCTACCAGGTGCCTCCAGCTTTCTGGACAGCCTGATCCCTCCCTTTTATTGGAAAGACATCCTTTCATCCCAAAAAGCAGCCACTTTGCATCACAAGGGATGAGCCTGGATGGGGGGGAGGTCTGAAGATGTGCACTTTGGATTCTGGATATCAGCTTATCACCATTTTTTGCAGGTCAGGAATGCCAGGACATTTGGGAAAAGTGCAGCAGATGGAGATGATGTGGAAAAAGCAGGATCATAGCAGCTTGACCCCCATTTTGCGGGAAAGACAACCCTGGGAGCAGTGAGGAAGTGCTGCAGGAACTATTTGGGAGCTGAAGAGGATGGATAAGGATCCAGCAGCCAGCATTTCATCACCAACACTGCTCCTGGCCCCTCTTCCCACAGCCAAGCCTGAGTGGATGGAGCAGAATCCACAAGCAGGGACATGCAGCCGTCGGCAGGACTCGGCAGCCGAGACACCAGCAAGCTCATCCTGCTTCACCCCCTGGGCTGGGCTGCCTTGGGCTTGGGCTGTTCTGTGGCATAACTGCATCGATGTGGGTTGCAACACCCCAAGGTGAGTGAGTTCATGGGCTTAGAAAAACTCTTTAAAAACAGTCTTTGCAAGAGAAGTAAGTTCTAGGACCAAGTCTCCTTTGCAGCAGCTGGGATCTGGGAGCTGGGCTGGGAATCCCGCTGAATGCTTCCCAAAAAGCGATGGTGCTGGGCGGTCCATCCTGCAAAATCCTCAAACTTTCCCTGCCTCTTCCTTTTCAAAAGTTTCCTCATCACCATCAGGTCCAGGCCCAACCCAACACCTCTGCCCCAAAACCCTTGTGCAAACCTGGTGTCCTAAAGCTTCCAGCCCTGATTTCAAGGTTATTTTTAACTGATTTAAAGGTAATTTTTCATTTATTTGAGGCTGCTGCCGCTGATTTGCCTGGTCCAGGCCACCCCCTGCCCGCGCAGCCTTTTCTCATCTGAGTGAACAAAATGCTCACCGCAGAGAGAGTTTCCAGAAATGATTCAACCTTTCCCTTTGAGAGAAATGGAAAGTGAAGAGGGGAAACTTACCCTGCGCGGACAATAGGAGGCATTGAACTCATCCCCAATGCGCCGCAGCTCTTGCGCGATCCAGATTTCCAGCTGCACCTCTTCGGCTGGAGAGTGGGATTGCCACCGGGAAGCTGTGTGGGATGAAACATGAGAGTTGGAAACCCAGGAAGAAGAACAAATTCTATCGAATTTACTACATAAAACTCTGTAGTAACCCATCAACCCTTGCCATCTTATTCCTATTTTTTATTACTATTATATTTCAGCTCTCTTAAATCCCAGGGGCGCATGGGGGGACTCACTGCATACAATGAACAGGCTTTTATTCCTTGTTATTTCTGTATTATTATTATTACTACTTTCATTTATTTATTGTAGGCTTTCCATGGGAGAATCTCCAAGCTTTGGTCCCTCTTAAACAGGGATAAGAGCCAAGATGCCAGGCTCCAGTTTCCTTCCCTCGCCAAACCTCCTCTTCCCCCTTTTCTTCCTTCAGCAGCAACTCCTTCCCTAACCTTAAAAACCCTCTGCCTGGATATTTTCATCCAATTTTCATGTTTCTTCCCCAAATCATCCTTAAGTGCCCAACAAGAAAAACCAATGGGTTTGTCATAGGGAGGAGAAAGACACAGTTGGATTTATGTGTGGAGAAACCACATTTCCAGCAAGTCCAAGTGCTGTCTTGAAAGAGAGAAGAAAGAGTTAATGTGTTTATTATACTGCAGGATACATAATTATTTAGGCCTCAATCTTAAAAACTTATTAAACATGTGATAAATCCTCCAAATAGCCAGGGAAAAAAAAGGAAACAGGACCATGTATGGTACCAGCACCACCTCATCCCCCTTCCTTGAAGTTCAGGATCCAAGCAGGAACTGCAGCCTTAAGGAATGTTAAAAAAAAAAAACAAACCACAACTAAAAAAAAATAAAAATAAAAATAAAACAACCCCACACACAAAAAAAAAAAAAAAAAAAACCAACCAAAAAAATACAAAAAAAAACAAAAAAAACCAAAAAAAACCACCAAAAACTGCACAACACAAAGCAGTGTTTTGCCACAACAGCTTCAGAGGAATCACAAGGGAACAGGAATAGCTTCCAAACTTCCAAACATTCAAAGGATTAGTAGGGCAGTTAGGAGAAAAAAAAAAAAAAGAAAAAGAAAAAAAAAGAAGCCTGGCTCCAATCTGATTGGAAAATGCATTTCCGAGCCAAGGCAGCGCTGCTTGGCCGAAGGACGTGTTTTGTTTTCACGCTGTAGTAGCGCAGGAGCAGCGCCCGCCTCCTGCCCCGAGCGCTTCTCCTCCCGCCGGTGAATGAACCACGCGCGGCGCTCGCCATCCTCCCTCCCTCCCTCCGCCCCGGCTCCTCCCGGGAGCCAAACGGGACTCGGCCGGGGCGGAGCGACCTTCCCAAATCCCACCGCCGCCGTCAGCGGGGCCGGCCTAACCAGGGAAACAAAAACACGCGGCGAGCCGGAGCAGGAAAAGGCGAGGAGCGCCGGGGACGTGAGGAAAACCACGCGAAGGAGCCGCGCCGCTCCTGCTCCATCCTTCCCCGCCTTTGCCATCCTTCCTCCCGCGCCGGCGTCGCGCCCACGGGACTCCTCCGCCCGAGAGACTCGGGCTGGGCTCAGTGGCTGAGAGCGAAATCGGGCTGAGGTTTTCAGAAAGGACTTTCTGCGGCGCTGCCGAGCGGCGGCGGCGAAAGGGGCCAGTCATAACTGGTCCCCAAACCAGTCACGGGCGCTTTCGGGGGCGGGGGCACACAGTCATAGCGCGAGCCAGCGCCCGCCACCGAGGGTGACACGTCTGCCCCGGGCACGGGGACAACCCGGGGGCACCGGCAGCGCCGGGAAGCCACGTCTGGCGCCAGCCCGTGGGATGCTCCAGCGTAGAATTGCTGCAGATCCGGCTCGGAAGGGCAAAGACACCAACCCCAAATTGCAACATCGGCTCCTGGGTAAGGTATCCAACCCCCCTGAAGGAAATCTTGCTCCAAAACAAGAGCATCACCAGCAGATTCCCAGCTCAAGGTTTTCCCCTTAAATCCAACCACTTGCACGTGGAGAATCTCCTTTGAGAGCTACAGGAGGTTTATACTGCTTCTCTCCTCATGGGAATACACACCGGCATCAAACCAGCACTGGGAAAACCCATCTCCAGACCATCTGCTCCAGCCGCATTCCCTAAACCCGCATGCCAACAAACACGTTGGCCTTCAGACCGGAAATCCAATGGAAGGAAGGAGAGACACAAAACACCACGCACAGAGTCACCCAACCCCTCCAAAAAGAGTTTGTCTTGGGTGACTTAAGACTCTCAGCTGGGAATTCCCCATCCCTGCCAACCTCTTCCCCCAAAAGCAGGATCAAGCCTCTTCCTCCAGCACAACCAAATCAACTCACACTTGCTCCTCTCCTTCCCATCCCCAAAAGCATCGTCCTGAATACGCCAGGCTGGCACTGCAACCCTTGTTCCATTCCATCCCAGAGCATCCCCTTGCTGCACTTGTCTCATTTCCCAAAAGCAACAGCTTTGGAGGCAGCTGGATGTGTCCCCTGAACTGTCAGAAAAGTGGCACAGCCCAAAGCATCGATTCCCAAATCCTCCACACCAACAGCTCTTCCTTACACAACCCAACGCATTCCCAAGGGCTGCCTCCACCTTTATTTGCCCTCATCAAAACCTTTGGGGAAGGTTTTGCAAGACTTAGAGAGGGACTTCTGAGGCAGAGCATGAGCATGCCGTGCTGGAGCAACCTTGGAGCAGTTCCCCACTGCCCATGGGAGAGGCTGAGAGCATCCGTCACTTCTGCTTACAGGAAACGCCTGTTTATTTCAATAAAAATAATAATTATTATTATTGCTTATGCTTCCGAGAGAAACTCTCCACTTGCAGCCTCTGCTCACAACAGATAAAATCAGTGGGTAAAAGCACAACAAGAGTATCCCCCTTTGCTTCCTTCCTGAGGGATTGACCCGCTTCCATGTGGAAAACTTCACGGCATGCATCCAGCTGGACACTGCCATGGCACAGGGATTGAGGAAGAGGTATGCAGGGCAAAGCCATGGATATTTCCCAAGGAGAGCTGCATGGGAAGTCACAGCCTGGGAGCTGCAGGCCTGGATGGGGATAAAACAGCTCTGTAGCTCCATGTTCCCAGTTTAATCCATTCAGGAGTATCCAGGAGTCCAATCAAACAGCACTGAGGATTTTCCATTTGCTTACACTTGTTTAGGATGATGCCCCTAGCAACACTCACACAGCAAAGGCTCCAATAAAACAGCTGATGAGAGCACAGGAATTTGGGGAAAAAAAAAAAAAAAAAAAATCAGGGAAAACTTAAATTTCTTCCCCGATAAAAGAAACCGAAGCCTCGGCTCTCCCGGTGAGGAATTCCGGGAGCATCCCTGCCTGACCGTGCCAGGACGAGGTTGTGAAACATGACTTAAGCTGCAATTACTGCAATAATATCACAAAATCTTTCCTAAGGGCACGTTACAGTCAGGCCTCCACAGCCAGAGCCACAGCCCAGAGCCAGGAGGGAGCAAAAACACCACCAACCAAAAAAGATGGTGCTTAGATCCCAGAAAGCTGGTGTTTGTTATCCCCACACCTCGTTCCCACCGTGCCCGGGTGGAAGTTCAAAGGTTTCCTCCAATTAGAGGGAATGCATCAGGAGAGGGGAATGCTGGACACACAGGCAGCTCCCGCGGGCAGGTTTTCCCCGCTGGAGAGGCTTCACCTGGCAAAGCCACTCGTAAACACACCCCCGCCCACCTCCAGACCACTTCCCAGCGGGATTTCGGGATGTATGACCCCAGCACCACTGTCACTGATCGGTGAGAGAGCCGGCAGCGACACACGAGCCAGGAGCCACTTGCTGGGCAAGACAGCCTTGGACGAGCGAGCCCTGAGTAGGAAGCTGGACTCAACAACTCTGTCCCCTCCTCCCCTGGCAGCGACTGACCGAGCCCGGAAAAGAATAAACATCATAGTAATAAAAACTCCGGCGCTGGACGCGGGAGTTCCCCGGCGCTGTTTGCTCGGCAGGCCCGGCCAGCTTCCACAAATCCCAAAGGGCCGGGAAAGCTTTTAGCCCGCGGCACGGCTGGCTCGGGTGTTCCCAAAATTCACAGGGTGGGATGCGGGAGGTGCTGCCGCAGGTACCTCGCATGGCTGCCTGCGTTTTCCATCATTCCAAGGGGAGCCAAGGCAAAGAGTTATCTCATGCACCAATAACCCCCTGGCACTGTGCGCTCACGGCTTTACACACCCCTCCTCTTCATCCGCACCTGTACACAAACCCCCGGCACTCCACACACCCCCACAAGAATCCGTGTTTCCCGCGGTTCTGAGGAAAGCCAAGCCAGGTGAGGAGGGGAAGGTGAGGAAAGCCAAGCCAGGTAAAGGGTCGGAAAACCGCTCCTGCACTTTCAACCTACTCTCGAACTGTCTACTACTACTGCTCACCCTCCTCACAACTCCCCCAGCACTTCACTTTCGTACCTTCACACGCCCCCATAGGAACCCGGTTCTGAGGAAAGCCAAGCCAGGTGAGGAGGGGGAGGCGAGGGCAGCCGAGCCCGGCGGGGAGGGGAGGCGAGGAGGAGGAGCAGGGTGGGGAGCCGCGCCCCAGAGCTTACCCATGGCGCTGAGGCAGTGGCTGAGCGCCTGGCAGGGCGGGCTGGGGGTCTGCGTGGCCTTGTCGCAGCCCAGGGGCGCGGGGCTGCGCTCGGCGTCGAACGAGAAGTACCCGCTGGAGGAGCGCGGCAGCAGCGGCGACCTCCGCACGAAGATGAAGAGCGGCGAGCGGGTGGCGAAGGGGCCGG
>WEZZ01020465.1:123508-139256 GCA_013400585.1 Chloropsis cyanopogon | reverse complement strand
CGCCCGGCCCGGCCCCCGCCCCGCCCGCGGGGAGCGCCCGGGCTCGGGCACAGCCTCGTACACTCGCAGAGACGTGGTCCGGGCTGATAAACACACCCCGGGGCACGGCACAGCCTTACACACGCACACGTGCACTCCCAGCCTTACACACACACACACACGCAGCCCTGTGTACACACAGGGCACCTCCTGCACCCCACAGCTCCTCCTGCTGCACCCCTTGCGCACACACAGAGCACCGGTGCTGGTGCATCCCTCGAGCAGCAGCGGCATCTCCAGCCTGCAGAGAAACACAGCTGTGGAGAGGAAAGGCCATGGAAAAGAAGGAAGACTGTGGAGAGAAAGAAGGACTATGGGATGGAAGAAGCCTTATGGGGAGGAAGGACCCAACCCATCCACCACAGGGTCGCTGAGCGCTGCTGCTGGAGCAGATTCCAGGGTGGTCACAGGTCCCCCCTCCCACCCCAGTGTCCCTCACCTCAGCCAGGGATGGTCCCACACACGGCTGGAGCACCCTTGGCTGCTGCTCCAGCTCTGTTCCCACCCCCTTCACGCCACTCCAATGGGAGGTGAAGGAAAAGTGTCTGCAGGTGTTCAAGTGGGCAAAAATAACTAGGGAATTTTTTTAGGAAGACACATTAGGGAAAAATTTGAAGACAGGGACCAGCAGCAGAAAGGAAGGGCTCAAAAGGTCTGGCCATCACCTTTCCACACCAGAAAAGAGAGGGAGAAGCAGCACTGAAAATCAGGCTTGTTCCTCTTTACCCAGCTCTCCAGCAGTGGTACCCTCAGCACAATGCTGGTGGTGCTCCACAAGGCTCTGCTTCCCTCACACTTCCCTTGGATCCAGGAGCCACCTGAGGCTTTTCCCCTTGGCTGGGGATCCTGTGGTGGTGGGGCAGAGCAAGGAGAACACTCTGGAGGCACCTGGGCTGCCAGGACACGGGGCCAGCCAGCAGATGTTGAGTCTATTTTCTCCTCCTTTGGTCATTTTGCATGGGCTCACAGGAGCAGAAAGGGAATGGGGAACAGGCTGGCCTTTCCAACACCCAACCTTCAGCTTCTCTTCCTGCCCTTGGGATTTTGGAGAGCCAGGACAGGCATCAAGTGCATTTTCCCACTGTAAATCATGGCTCCAGCCTCATGGAAGAAATTCATTTTGACGTTATCCTCGTTCCTCTTGTCATGAGCCATCTTGAAGGAATTTGCACTGAAGCCAATCCCAAAGATCCTTCATTTTCAGCACTGTAGGCACAGATTGAGGGAGGTGGAGTTGAAACCTGCCCCTCAACACTGCCTCAAACCCTGCAGCATCCATCCCCAGCTCCCTGGGAATGGTGTTCAGGAATGCCACATCCCAGCCCTCCTACGCACCCACTGGCATCCATGCGCAAGGAGCTTTCCCGTGTCCCAGTGGAAATGAGGAGGGAGGAAGGAGAGGTATGGAGGAGGATGGTGAGGATCCCATGCTGCTGCAGCACCCCAGTAGTGGCATGTCCCACCCAGCCTTCCCTCTGTGCCAGCACAGAATCACTTAGGTTACTTAGGAAATCAAGGAAATCACTTAGGAAACAACCTCCCAGATCATGGAGCCCAGGCCAATCGCAGCAGGTTGTCCCTGCCACTGGGAAGCAGGCAGGGAGGAGGTTGGAGCAAAGAAGATGGGGCCTGACTGGAGGGAACAGACTCCTCACAGTGCCATGAAAACCCCCAGGGAAAACCACCCCCAACCCCTCCTCCCTGCCCAGCGTGTGCTCACCAAACCCATTCTGACCTGAACAAAGCACCAACGGAAAAAAATGACACCTTGTTCTCCTTCTCCTCCAACCATCATGATAAATGTTACTTCACTCGTGCTGCCAGATAAAATCAGGTTTGAGCCTCAAGCATGAGGCTTTGTCTGAGCCAGGCTTGGAGCCTGACCTTTACGGCGCCAAATTTCAAACAGCAACCCAAAATCAAACCCTTTGTCATCAGCGTGGGGGTGCTTGAACAGCAAAGGTTGGGCAGAACAGGTGGGTTTTTGTTAAATAAATGTGTATTTTAGTTAAAGAAACCCCCAAACCCTCTCTGGGGGATGTCGCTACTCTCCACACATTGACAGTGGTGACAGTGACATGATGGTGAATCAAGTGACAAGAATGGTCCCCTTGTGACCTGGGTGGTCCCTGGGCTGGGCAGGGGGTGGCACTTGGGTTCCCTGCTGCCACCAGTAAATATGGGACATGTTAATGTATATTTAAAGTTATCTATTGTTCCTAATGGGGCAAGTGACAGTGCTGTGGGTGACCCCAAGGAGGGGGACCAGGACTGCTGCTTTGTTAGCATGCACCTGACTAATTACTGAGGTGGCTGCAGCTTTCAACAACCTCACACTTTATCCTCATTAATGCCTTCAAAACCATAATTAAGAAATCTGGCCAGGAATTGCAGGGAGATGGCAGAAGAAAGGGCTTGGCTGGGGCTGAGTGGTGATGGGCCACCACAAGCAAGGGATGGAGGGAGCTGAAAAAGAGCCTCAGACCCCGGGGTGGGGGGGGGGGCAGCTCAATGGCAGAGGGTGAAAAATGAGTAAACCTGGGTTTTCTGCAGAAAAAAAACGCAGAGCCACCCACCCACGCACCAGGAAATCTCTCCTCCTGTGTAGGTGGTGGAGGCCCCGAGATGAGTTATCTCTAAAGGGCAACTCTGGGGATGCCTTGAGATCTTCAGTGGAGTGGAGCTGGCACGTGCCAGCGAGGAAATATCACCCTGCCAGCTGGGTCCTGGGCTTCATTCTTGGGTTTTTTAACAGCTTGGTTTAAATCAAGTACAACAGCAGAACCTCTGCCCCACCTCATCACTCCACTGATCCATTTTTACCCCTCATGGGATGGTTTTAACCTTTCTCATCCCTGTGTCCCATGGGATGATGATGGGTTGGGGGCAGGAGCAGGTGGCTGGGACAGGGGGCTGTTGAATGTAAAATAACAGCATTTATTAAGGGCAAAGCTGCAGCTAAAAGCTCCATTGTGCTCATAATGCTCTGAAAAATGCTCCTCCACATATCCCTCTGCATTATATGAGGAACTAAAAATATATAATTTACAAGATAGATCTAAAAACTTTAAGCCTGGCAGAGATTTTGGCCTGCCCAGAGACCAGCTGGCTCCAGCTTAGCTCATAAAAAAATGCAACTAAGGGGAGAAAGGGAACAAAAAAAGCCACCCCAGCATCCAATGTTTATGTTTCCACCAGCTCCGAGGTTGCTCCAGCTGATCTGCCTCTTAGTGCAACTGGCTCCAGCTGAGTCAGGAACCAGCTGCTTTGGAACAAAGCCCAAGGCTTTTCCATGTGCCACGGGAAGCAGGCTGCTTCCAAGGGGAATCCGAGAGGTTCTGCCATCAGGGCAAAGAGATGCCTCTCCCTTCTTCGCAGCTGTAGGGAGAACAGCAACCCCTAGGAGAACCAACACATCCCAGCTCTTCCTGACTATCCCAGGCTGTACCAGGTGCCCAGGCTCACCATGGTTTTCCAGCTGAACAATTTAAGCAGAGGAAAAACACCCCTGAAATAAAGCAGAAGGAGGGAGAGTAGGGAAGGCTGCTGTCTCTTTCCTGTGGGGAGATGCAAAAATCAAATTAATGCCCTCTCCTCCCCCATGGGGGTTGTGCTGCTAAAATACTCCTTCTAAAGGAACACTTTTTTCCCAAAATTCTGCCATTACAGGTAAACGAGAGACATTTGTCTTCTGCGTTTCCCCTGAGTGTGAAAAATAATGTGGTGGGAGGTCAGAACTGGAGGAGCCAAGGGTGGGTTCAGTCCTGTCCAACTTAAATCTGACCTGCAAACCTCCATTTCCTCCATTTTAGAAATTCCTAAGGACAGGTAGAGCAGGAAGAGCCCAATCCAAGTACACCCACTGCCTCCCAAACCAATTAGCAACTCAACGTAGTGTATTTTTCCCCGGAAAAAGCAGAGAAAGATGCAAGCGATCATCGCTGAAGTCAACTCCAAACCCGTTTATTACTTGAAACCAAGTTATTACAAAAAGATTCCCCATCCATAAAACCCCAAGTCCTTGGAAACTGCAAACTCAACCCTTATTTCCGTGAGCGTTTGTGCTCGATGAGCAACACAACGAGTCTGTTCCGAAGGAACTTGATTTCCTTAGCGTAGGACCTGCAAAATAAATCCTTGAGCTTCTGGCGCAGGACTCTGAGGGAAGGCAGGTTGTGGCAGCTGGGAATGTTCAGCAAGCTCTCAAAGAACTCTTTCCACAGGTCAGCATTGGCAAGCCTGCAAAAAGGGACAAAAAAAGCACTAAATTCAGCTGTTAAAATACTCATTTTTACACTGTTCCCAGTTAGAAAAGCTGTGACAGAACCTGACCTCAGAGCAATGTGGAACTAATGTGTGTTTCTAGGAAATCTAGGCAAAGATTTGGGGAATATTTTGGACACCCACCTCCTGAAGGTTCCGTCAGGCTTCCAGACCCCATTGTCATCCTTGAGGCGCATGTAGGTCCCGAAGAGCAGGCAGTACACGGTGGCTGCGATCCCAAAGTAGTCTGTCTAAACCAAAACCACACCAGTTTTGTGTCAAAAACACACCCAGAGCACTAAAAATGAGCTGAAAACACCCCGTGGAGGGGGAAGAGGCTCTGCAAGAGTCTACAACTCTGGTAGAGTCCAATTGTTTGGCGTGCAGTAAGCTCTGAGGTTCCAGGCCGTCCCTTACCTGGTAGTTCCATGGTTTGTTTGTCAGCATTTCCACACACCGGAATCCAGATGTTTCACACTTGGCAGTAAAGTGTGTTCCCTCAGGGAAGAGCTTCATGTCGATGCTCTGGCCGAGGTCAATGAGGGTCAGGCCATGGTAGAGCCCATCAATGTCACATGTGTTGTTGTCCAGGAACCTTCAACCACAACGAGAAATACCCACCCTCAGTGTCTCCAGGCTCCCATATGGTGACATCTGGTGACAACAGGAGACACTTGCCTTTCTCCCAGGATGAAATTGTCAGGTTTGATGTCCCCGTGGATGATTTTGCAGCTGTGCAACTCCTCCACCATGTGAAGGATTTTGACAGCAAAGTAGATGACAAGGGCTTGGGGCATCACCTTCTCTGGGAGCTTCTTGTAAATGTTGACGACATTCTGGAAGCCAGAGACACACAGCATGGATTAAGGAACAACATATTCTCAAAGAAGGTAAATCAGGTGTAGGAAATGCTCTGTAAGAGCAGAGATGCTCCCGAACAGAAGCTGGTGGCACTCACGAGCAGCGTTCCATAGTTGTGGAGCTCCCCCACTAAAATGCTGCCATTGGGGAAGAAATGGGCGGAATAGAAGTGGATGTAGAGGTGGTGCAGGCTGGGGCTCAGCCTCTCCAGCAGCTGGGTTGCAATGTAGAACTCCCAAGGGTTGGCAGGTTTCTGGACCTGGAAGAAAGGAGGGGATTTCCTGGGAAAATCTGAGAGCAGTAAAAGCTGGAGTTCCTCTCAGGTTGGGTTTTGTTGTTGGTTTCTAATGGCAGATCAGGCATCTTCCCTCTTGAACTTATCCCAAAATGGTTTGGTTTGGGAGGGAACTGAAAGATGATCCAGTCCCATCTTCCATCCCCTGCCACAGGACACTTTCCACTATCCCAGGTTGCTCCAAGCCCCATCCATTCTGGCCTTGGACACTTCCAGGGATCCAGGGGAAGCCACAGCTTCTCCAGGCAATCTCTGCCAGGCCTCCCCACCCTCACAGTAATTAACTTCAGTTGATAAACTCCATGATTAATCCTCTCAAATCAAGACTTCAATCCCATGCCACAATTCCACACACTCCTCACAAATCCCTGATGCTCCAAAGAAAGCATAAATCACCTTTCTGTCCTGAAAAAGTTTCCCTTAAGGGGTTAAAGAGGGGCTTTAGTTTTTCCTGAAGGACTAAATGTTGGAGAGAAAATCCACAAAATGGTCCCGAGGCAGATCTGATGTGGGAAGGCCAAGGATGTGTGTGAATCCACCCAGGGGGAGGGTCAGACTCCAGAATTATTCCAGGAGAGCTGCTGTGGCCCAACACCACTGACCTTGAATATCACTTTCTGATTATTCCGAGGGTTACTGGCATCCAGGATAGAAGCTTGATAGACTTGAGCAAAACCTCCTTCTCCAACCAAGCAGTCCACATGGAATGAGCTGGAACCTTTAAAAGATTAACATTAAATCCTGCTTGCCAACCCCACAGGAGGAAAAACAGGAGAAAAAAAGAGAAAAACACCAGCCCATATAAATGATTTAATCCTAGATCAAGTCTTTCCCTACAAAACTCTTCCTGCTAGGAACAGGAGAGGAGTGCTGGACATGGCACACACTCGACCCCAGTGTTTCTATTTTTGCCTGACCCCCTGGAAGCAGACAAATTCCAAAGGGCATGCCCTGAAAAGTAAACACTAATGTTTAAGTCCCACAGGGATGTCGCAATCCCTGTTCTGCAGCTTTTGTTGACATGGGCCCGCTGCTGTTACACACAAAGCTGGAGAGCTGTGGCCCAGTTTACAGGGAAAACTGGGAAAAATGCCTCATCAAAAAGGCTAAGCTACAAAAGGCAAACAAACCAACCCCAGGCCTAATTCCCAACCTGAGGCTGAGATAATCTGGAGATACACACACACTCAAGGAAGCTGAATTCCCACATACTTCCGAGAAGTTCTCCTAGAAAAAGCTTCAAGAAATGCTTGGCAATGATAAGTTTGAAGGAGCTCTTACCCAGTGAGAGTTCAGCCTTCAGTTTGATGAATGGAAGAGGAGATTTCCACTCAAAGTAGTTGCTATAGGTGTGGAGTGGCTTTGGAAGCTCCGACAAGAATTTCCCAATCAATTCCTTGTCCCAAGGGTTCTCAACAAGGACTTCATGGAAAAAAGGGAAGTGTTTAAGCTCTGGGTGTCATTCCAAGGAGGTAACACAAGCTTGAAAGAGCATCACTAATTTAAAGAAAATAACAAAGCAAAAATCCCAGAAGGGATAAGAATATGTGAAATATTCCTTGATTTTGACACTCCAGCTTTCGCACCTTCCCAGAAATCCAGAGTTTCCCAAAGTGCCCTCTGGAGTATCCATGGCAATGTGCAATCCAGGTACAACCCACACTCATCCCTCCTCACATCCCTCGCAGATGAGCAGTGACGACCTCGCAGGAATCATGGCATTGCTCCCTCCAGACTCATAAGCACAGGAGGAATCCTGTGAATTCCAAAGCACCTTGGAATCCAGGGAAGAAAACCAGGGAATGCTGTGTACCTGCAGGTCTCCTGCTCCAGGCTGTCCTGTCCTGCCCAGCTCCACACAGCATCTCCTGGGAAGTTCTATCCACCCCAAGGGAGGAGGAATATCCAGTTCTGCTTTGAGCTGTCTGCTCATGCAGTTGTTGGGAAGCAGTTGCAGCAATTCCCTGGATTCCAGTCCCTTGTTTCAGGACATTACCATGAAGCCTTCTCTGTTCTGGGATGTGTTCGAGAACAGGGCTACAGATTTAAACAAAATATGATTAATTATTAATAATGTTATAGTAGTATTATATTATTAACCCTCTGCATTGGTGATTTGGCACCTTTAGGGAGTAAATATGTGTCAAATGCCACCATGGCCAACACAGAAATGAATAAAATGGCATTTTCTTAGGAAAATTAGATTTGGTCAAGTCACTTTACCCATTCTCTAATAATTCTCAAGTTCACCAAGAGAAGAAAACAGTGGATTTTTGGCCAGTTAATTTTTAATTTCAATGGGGCATAACTTAAAACTTGGAAGGATTTTTGGGGCATGGTCACCAAACCCACATCCATTTACCCCCAGAGTCCTGGGATGAGTGTTGGGCAGAGCTAGGCTGATACAGTGGAAAATCTTGGGAAACTTGCATTGGAGCAGCATACCTTAACTTCTTGGGCTTTGGCTGCCTGTTTAGTTCTCCAGAGAATTCCAAGTTCATTTGGGGCAAATTTTCCTTACAGGCTGAACAAAGGGAGCAAGAACAAGAGCAAATCAATGTTTATTTCCCCAAAAGCAGGAATATTTGGATTATTCTCACCCAGCAGCTCTGAAAGCTGCTGCCACAAAAACCAGAACCCAACAAAGCCTTATTTCAAATATTCAAGTTAAAATAACAGCTGGATTTCTCCAGGGAGCAGATTCCAAGACTTAAAAGGGGCAGAGCAGCACAAAGATGCTCCCAGATGGGATTCAGCCAATGTTTGGATGTTCTCAACCCCTTGGAATGGTTTGCAGCAGCAGTTGGACACACAAAACCTCTCTTGTCCCTCACCACACCTCCTCTTATCCCAATTAAAAATCCTTGGAAAGCTTATGAGCTGCTGTTCCATAGGGAATGTGGACTTGGGAGTGGCAGCAGTGGGAGCCACACCTGGGTGGGATTTGGGCAGAAATGGAGTCATAAGGCAGCAAATTCAATGTTTTCCACACAAAATATTCCTTATTTTACCTCTGTCCTCCAAAGGGGGCTGGGAAGGAGCTGCCAGGTAATTAAAGGGTGTGGACATGAGCTGGGCAGCTTGGGCAAAATCCCTGGTGTTATCTGGACTGGGAGCCAGGGCTTTGTTGCTGCAGGGGCCATTCCACACCGTATAATCATCCCGCAGGAATTCTGTGGTCCCTGTTTCTTCCTAGGCAGGGAAAAAAAAAATCAAGATTTAAAATGAAACCATCAAAATTATCTTGAAATATAAACAAAACCCCATGTTTCCATAGTTTTAGACTAGGTCTGAATGTTTGTAATAGTCAAAGCCACAGCAAAATGCCAGACCACCAGAAATCACTATGAGGGCCTGGAAAAGCCAATCCCACAGGAAGAGATCTCTTCTATCCAAGTTTTATCCATCTCCTTGGCTATGGAAGCTGTGAGGTGGCTACTGGAAGAGGAAACATCTCTTCTTCCCCCAAAGTGATGCCAACTCCACACATTTGAGAGGTGGAGTTCGCCATCAATTTTATGTCAATCAACAATCAAAAAAGCTCATCCTGTTGGCAAGAAGTGAGAAAAGGTATCCAGCCTTCAGCAGGCATCATTCCTAGGAATATTATAGGATTGGGATAGAGCAGAGGTGAATCCACCCACTCTGGTAACCCTCCTAAGTGCACAACCCACTTCCAAGGCTACACCCTGCAGGATCACCACTCACTTCCGAGTTGGTCAAGGGATGTTCTCCAAAAGTTTTGGGCTCTTCTGGTTTGTTCTTGTGCTGTGGGATCCTGAAAAATGATCCAAAAAATTTAGAACAGCTTTTCCTCAGGAGCTTTCCCAGGCACACTGATCACAACAAAGGTTAGTTTGTTTTAACTTGAATTTTTAATTTTAAGAGCCCCATTTGCAGCAACTGGAGAAGCTGCAGCAGCACAGAGTTATACCCAAATTCTGCAGGGAATGAAGCCTCCCAAGCACTGTCCAAACAGGGAAGTTATGCAATCCCAGAGCAGCAACTCCTGCTTTTCTCATGCCACTCCAGGCAGCTGCCACCAGTTGTATCCGAGCCAGTCCTGGCACAGGCACAGCAAAGTCCCGTGGAATGGCATAGATTTTTTCTGTGATTTTTAAGGAGCTGAGCTCAGCTGCTCCTTTTTGCCTCCTTACCCGCCATTCTCCTTCTCCTCCTCATCCTCAAAGATGGCAAATGCAGGAGTGGCAGGGACAACAGTGTTGGTTTTCAAACATCCACCAGGCTCTGAAAATAAAGGATAACCCCTGTTATCTTCACCCAGTAAAGATTATTTACACAGCCACATTCTCCCCCCTCTCCAGGCACGTGATGCTCAGGGCTCCATCTAGCTGCACCTGCAGAATTCCCACTCCAATCACCTTTCCTACAAATTCTTGGAAAGAAGATTTTTCCAGCCCAACCCCAGATGTGAAATCTCTCTCTGCTCACTCTTGTAAGGCCCCTGTTTTTCAGACTGGCTCAACTCTTACAGCAAGGACTGGTGGGAGGTGTCAATGGGAAATAAAGGGACTGGGAAAATAAAGAGCACACACCACCTTTTCTGCAAAAGGCTTCAAATTGTTCCTCACTGTCTTCCAGGGAAGATGGCTCAGGCAAGAAGGGTGTTTGGAACATATCCATGAGAACACCTAAGAAAGAAAGAAATAATAAAGGAATAACACTCCCAGAAAAAGAAATTTTCAGAGGTTCTTCCAGTGTGTAGTAGCCAATGGAGTAGCCAAAACAAATGCCAATTAACTCTAACAGCCTTAAATGCCAATTAATAATATTCTTATAATCTATCAGCAGTCAATAACCAATTATGCCTCCCTCTTGCATTTAAACACTTCAGACAATTGATCAGACACAGGAAGGGCCAATTTGGCCAACACATACTTGGTCATGACCCTTTTTATTCCCTATCCAAGGGGAGATTCCAAGTTTCCTATGAGAGCAAATTTTCCTTTAATTTCTCAGATTTTTGGAAAATTTAGATATTTGTCGGACTAATGAATGCCGCAGGAGTTTTGGGTTTACTTTTTCCATTTTTATTCAGCTCAGCATCAAGCAGAGCTGCCTGGGAACTTCCAAATTAGTGTGGCTTAAGTCTTCACCTCCCAAACAGGATTCCCTGAAAAAGCAGCTCAGACAACACACTCCCAAAGAAGCCTGGCAGTGATTTATCCAGGAATTGATGGGATGTGGCTGCTGGGATGTTGTTAAAACACCGATTTCTGGTCAGAAGTTTTGGGTCACCAGATAGTCCCAACAGACAATTAATGATTTAATGTTATTTTCCTCTTTGAATGGTGCGCATGCCCATCCCCAAACAGCTCCCTTGGCTAGAAAAGGCTCCACTAACATTTCCAGGGAAGATCCCACAGACTCCAGGGGAAGGAAAGCTTTATTCCAGACCTTACCCAAGGCTTCCTTCGTGTGGACCGTGGGTGATGGCTGCACCTTGAAGGGCGTTGTCATCCCCATTACTCCTCCCAGCGAGGTGTTGGGGGTGGCTTGGGAAGCATTTCCATAGGCAAAGGAGGAATTCCCAACTCTGGAGGCTGGAAAACACAATGGCAAGATTATTCCTGAAGGAGCCTGGATTGTTTATGAGCATTCCAGCAAAATATAAGTGAGGGAAGTAAACAAATGGAGCAGCAGCAACGCAGAATTTGGGGAGAGATTTTGGCTTGTTCAGAGATTTGCTTGGCAGATTCCCAAGGGGGGCTGCCCTGGCGGGCAAGAGGGGCCTGGGAGAGCTGGGTGGCTTCCAAGGAATCTATCTGCAATTCCCAGGAATGCTCCATCCTGACACAGAAAGTGAAGCAGGAAGCCAGCGAGGACATACGGCAATTCCCAACCATGCACCAAAAGGAACTACTCAGAATCATGGGAACAGGGACTAGACCCATGTTCCATGGAAGGGATAGAGAGACCCTCCACAGACATGCAGGGATGGAGGTTGGGAAGTCAAGAAGCTTTGCCAGGGTTGAAACTGGTGTGCACACACAGTTAACGATTCCCAGCTTGGAACAGTCACACCAATGACATCAGTCTTCATCCAAAGGTTCCTTACCCTCTTTCACATCCACAGCAGGAGTTAATCCAGTGGATCCCTTGTTAGGGGACCTTCAGAAGAAAGAGTCACAACATTACCTTGGAATAAAAGCTATTTAAATCCCATTTTAATCCCTATTTCAATGAAGTGAGAATTCCTTTAATAAAGATCAACCGGGAAAGTTTCTCCTACAGCTGCCAATAATCTGGGAGGCAGCAGAGTCCTTTATAAAGAAGGTTAAAATGCATTAAAAGCTCTCCTTGGACACAGTTTGCCTCCAAAGGAATTCCATAATATGAGTGAATAACTGTTCCCACCTTGGCCAAGTCCACTGAGCCACCCTTGCTTTGCCAGCCTGGGTTTCTCTCTCTGCCCCCACATTTTGTGGCCAAGTCCCACAGCAAAAGTGCAGGAGAGAAATATCAGCACTTTTTATCTTTCTCTGGAGACCTTGGAGAAGGATCTGCAGGAGCAAAGCACTTCCTGGGGTTTATTCCAGGCATTACACACCAAATCTCCTTACTGCAATTAAACCACAGGGTAAAAGGAATTAAATGTGGCCATAAGGACCAAGTTTGATCTAAGTTTAATAAACAGTGGCTTCAGGTCAGGAATTTTTTTCCAGAAGGGGATGAAAGGCTTATTTTTAGCTAATTCTCAGTGTGGACCCTAAGGACACAACTGCAGAGGAGGAGCCTGTTTACACTCACAGTTCTCCTGCACTTCGAAGCACAGCTGGGTCAGGACGAGCTCGTTCCTGAGCTGGAGCAGCACTCAAGGCAGGGTGCAGCAAACTATTTGGGAGCTCCCCAAGCTCTGCCTGAGCTCCAGCTGGGTCCTTCTCCTCCGATGCTTCCCATGGGGAGGCGGCTGGGATGCGGTTGCCAAGGGACTTTGCTGGCTGCAAGGTGGGAGCGGTCGCTGGTGGTGCCTGGAATTGGTGCTGCTCAGGCACCAGAGCTTGGCACTTTGGCACATCCAGCCCTGGAGAAGGTGCCATCCAGTTCGCTGGGATGCGAGATGTGCTGGGCCTCACAGGTGGGGGCACCTTTAGGGATGAGAAATGTTCTGTGACATTCAGATTCCCCCCAAGATGCAGCTATTCCCAATTTCTCTACCAGCTCCAGGTGACCAGAATGTAACAGAACCTTTAGGTTCCCCCCCACATATAGCCATTCCAATTTTTCCCATTAGTTCCACACGCCCAGAACCCAAGAGAACTTCTAGCTGCATCTCAAACTAAACTGTGGAGAAGCAAAGCCACGCTTCAGGGCGAAACCTTTAAAATCTAGGTGTTGCAAGTTGTGCCAGGTTTCCACACTGATATTGCAGCCTCAGCCTCCAAACTGGGTTAACAACCAACCATGGCTCCTACAGCATGGCTGGATTTAGTGGGATAAACCCAGGCAGAGCATTCCTGTCCATTCCAGAACCCACTCACCACCCTCTGGTTTAGCTCAGCTGCTGGTTCCAGTCTCGTTTCCTCCAGACTTCTGGAGAGCTGGGTGAGCTGGTCCAGCTTCTGCTGCAGGGCTTGGAGTTCCAGGACTGCCGACTCCTTTTTCCTCATGGAGTCTTTCTTCTCCTCTTCTAAGGATTAAACAATGAGATTAAATAAATATATGTGGTCTGTATGACATGCTCATGGCTCACTGTGCCTCCTGTCTCCTCAGGAGAGACCCCACTAACGTGGCATCGAAAAGAGAAGCCCAAGGGATGAGCTTAACCAGGAAACAGCCATTTGAAGAGCTGGAAAAAGGAGGATACCCAGTGCCTGCTGCCTCCTGAGGAGCTCATATTTCCTGAAGTATCTCTTGGCCCTCAGCTCCTCGAAGGAGAGCTCGGAGCCCTCGCACAGGAGCAGGTTCTTGTCGTACATCGGGACCTGCTCCCACCCGGCAGCGCCCGACAACGGCTTTGGCACAACCTCGGACTTGGAGATGTAGGTCACGTAGTTCCTGGGAGGGAAAGGGCCAGGGTTCAGGGATTTATCCCATGAGAGAGCTCATTTTCTCACAGTGGGACTTTAAAAGGACCACCCAACCACTTACACTTCTTTTCCAGCAGCACAGGATTGAGAATCAGCAGCATCTAGACCCTAAAGCAGGGAAATAAAGCACCAACAAATTAAATTAAATTCAAGCAGCACAACTGGCACAGAATCCACTGCTAATATTATTCCTGTGATTCTGGGAATGTGTCAGACCACTGAGTGTGTCCAAGTGCTTCCCAGATGAGACATTCCTATGGAGATGTGATGCTTGCAGCAGGAAAACAGCAGTAATATCATTTTTGAGATACACCAGATAAAGTCAGTCTACCCTTATTCAGCCAAGCTCACCAACCTAAACTCTACATGAAACATCTTTCCCAAGTAATTCATAATTTACCTGAGTTTTGCAGGAATTAGGACTTGAAACACCTTTTGGAGGAGCCATTTGATTTGCAGCATGGGAAGTCTGAAGTGGTTTTACAACAGCAGCATCTGGGACAGAAAATATAATGTAAGTATTATTTTCTACTCATTAATGAGTAAAAAATGTTTGCTCCTTGGTGAATTTTGACTAACTTGAAGCACTGAAAAATTAGTAACTTGTTTTGAATACACTGCCCTTAAGAATTTTTCACATGAAGAAGGAAAATAAAGTGGTTCTACGGGGAATTTGTTTTCTTCAGTGACAAAACTCACTCATTGAGGTAAAAAATTCATTTAGACGAGCTGCAGATCAAACAGGACTCTTCATCCTCACCTTGCAAACGAGGATTCCGAGGATCATAACTCTGCAGGGAGCTAAATTGCAAAGAACACCCTCAGTTGTTATCATGAAATCACCTGGCCCTCACCTCCCCACCTCCCAGTAATCTTGGATTTCCTTGTACAATCAAGTCATGAAATGCAACATTGAAAAGCATGATTTTTACTGTATATGGACATCTCCACAGCTGCAAAACTAAAAAATCCTTGAAGAGGCAGCAGGAGAACAGAATTGGGTATTTGTTTTATGTTTTTTTACTTTTGGTTTTTTTCATTTAGTTTCCCAGAATTAAAGGCTTAACTCCAAGACTCAGCTCAAGGATCTGCTTCACTCTGGGATATTTTTTTTTAATATACCTCCCAAAACACCCAATAAATATTCAACAGCAAAGAAACATTAATAAGTTTAAACCTGCCTTTACCAAAAATAAGCACATTGAAATAAAAGAGTTACCAGTGGAGCTGCTGCAGGTTCTCCCGGGGCTGTGCCTGGTTGAGGAGCCCTTTTTGGAGCACAGCTCCTGCTCCCTGCACGTTGCCTTCCTTCAGCAGCAGCTGAGCCCAGGCCAGGTAGAAATCCGAGGTCTTGGCTCCGATTCCCTGCCCGTGCAGGTACTCAAAGTACTGGCAAGGGGAAGAGATGAACTCTGCCTGAACAACACAGACAAAGCCATCAGCACTTCCAAGAACATCCAAGGGAGTTACAGACAAAATAAAAAACATTGGAATTTCTTAGTCATCATAACAGGAAAGTATCATTTTCTAAGGATAGGAGAAGTTGAGGCAAATCTCTCCAAGCTACACAGCTTAAAAAACAATTCTTGCTTTTTTCTGATCCCCCTGTTCTGCAGAGGATCGGAATTCCTGCAGCCTCCTGGTCCTCCAAAGCTCTTTGCCCAGTTCTGTCCCAGATCTGCGGCCTGAATCCATTAGGATAATTTAATTCCCAGAAAACACCACAGCTGTACGCACCAGCTTGATGCAGTAGCTGACAAACCGCGGGTCCTGATGGTACCTCTTGTCGCTCATGAACACCTCCACCAGCTCCTCCAGGAGCCCGGGCCAGCGGGTCTGCTTCTCTTGCACAGGGAGACATCCCTCTGCCCACTGGAGGTACCTGGAACCATTCCAAAGTCAGCTCCGACCCAGGGAAGGGGCGGCTCCTGGGCAGGGATGGGGCAGCGAAGGAGCAACACCCAAAGCGGGGATGGGGCAGGCCAGGATCAACGCTCACCTGTCCCACGGCTCCAGCGGGTCGGGCCCTTGGTAATTCCGGACCTGAGGGACGTAATTCCTGCAGGGAAAAAAAAGGCCGGGATCGGGGAGGGTGGGAAGTGCCCGGGGCGGGCGGAGGCTCTGCCACCCCCACGGTGCCGCGTGGCCACGGCACCCGAACAGCTCCGAGGGCCGGAGCAAGCCCTGCTGCCGCTCGCCATCCCGCTGTCCCTTGGTCCCGCTCCCCACTCACCGCCAG